>JAAGKR010005459.1:0-50922 GCA_011419295.1 Clarias macrocephalus | reverse complement strand
AGGTCGGAACAGCGAGTTAATTTTTAACAGATTGTACTGCTGTGATTTCCCCATATGTCAACTGAGCAGTTGAACTGTATTGTTAGTAAAAACATGCGATACAAATTCGTCATATTGAAAGGGCAGCAGGTAGCATTGATGAGTCACAGCTCCAGGGTGTCCTGTTTGAACTTTAGCTGAGGTTAATCTAGTATATTAATGATGTACCTGTGTGTGTTCTAAAGGGATATAAATATGGGTATTAATAAGGGATTAACTAACCCCTGTTTGCCCCAGAAAGGTTTACAGCCTGAGATTAGAGTAGTACGATCCCACAGAAAAACAAACACCGTTGATTAACATGATTCTGCTGCAGTTTCTGATGCGTTTGTCTAATGCATTCTTTTTTATGTTACTATTTTTGAAGAGTAACAGCACCATCTAAAGAACACTGGGTCTTTTAAATAAGGACTATTTAAAGGATATTTTTAAACATGAGTTGCATCAGTTGCGTAAGTTTTCCCCTTTTTCCATCAAACTTTGTCTTACGAAAGTCAGAAGTCATGGAAATATGACCACCAAATTATAACCTAAGTATATTTTAAATGAATAAATTCTATTTAAAATAAACTTGTTCCTATGACTTTTTGAACACGTATATATTGTATTCCATATTTCTGAAGTGCTATTTGAGCAGTTTGCTCATCCTCAGGGTTGTCCTCTGCATCGTGCTGCTTGTTCCATTACTGTAATTCGCATTAATCAAATTATTGGATAAAATCACACAGCACTAGTTAAAGATAGACTGTGTGCACTAAACAAAATGCTCTGTACTGAACGTTATGAATGCAAACACATGAACACACATAACATATTGGGGAACAGAAACAATTACATTTGTGCCAGAATTCCCACTATGGGTAGAGGATGGATAGATGGATGGAAAGATAAATAGAAATAAATGGAAGATAGAAATAAGGTAAAGGGGAAGAAGGCAAAAGAGTAGGAGAGAGAGAGAGAGAGAGAGAGAGAGAGATGGTGAAAAAGTAAGATAAATGGTGAAAAAAGATAAATGGTGAAAAAGGTATGAGGAAGGGGGAAAAAGGAAAAAGAGAGAAGAATGAAAAAAGAAGGAAGGGAAATCTGATTCATATAAGAATACAAATATAGCTATTTAGGTGAAATAGTGACTCTAAACTGCCCATAGGCGTGGATGGGAGTGGAGACTCACGTCCAGTCCATGGTTTATTCTCAGCTCACTGTCTGCATAAGCTCTGGATCCCTATTACCCCATTAAGATAAAACAGTAAGTGAAAGTGAATTAATGAATTTCCATCACTGTACTGTGGCTATGACATGCATTAAGAGGATGTTGGATAAAGAACAATGTGCATTAAGTAAGGAGTGTAAAACAGTGAAAACAAGCAGAGACCCTTTGCTTTACAGAATCATAATAAACGTACATAGTTTGCGCTTTTTGTCCAAGCAAATCATGTTATGACGGGACGTGACACCTTAAAAAAAAAAAGCTCCATACAAATCCGAATCTATTAAATCCTTGCAAGCCTTTTTGAAAATCATCCCATGGATGATTAATGAGAAAGTAAGTAAAGGACAGTAAATTAATATTACCTAACACAATTTTAAACAATATCCTACAATAAAGCGCCCAGCTGCAGCACTTCCAAGAACCCGGAAATAAAGCAAGCTCGTGTTCCCGATAACAACCCATTTCAGCAATTTTATGACACCATAAACCCAGACCTTCAACCAGCGACTCGCATCTCAAGGCCTGATTTCCAATTCTTAACGCTCAATCCGTTCCATTAATCTCTTTATGCAGTTCAACCTTGCAAAACACAAACAACATTCTCTGAGTTAATGCTTTTCATCTGGTGCAATTAAGCGTTTATAAAAGACTGGCAAAGCAAACCAGTAAACCATAAAAGAAGCCAGTCTTTCTTCTGTGGTGAGCTTCAATTTCCAGGGTTGTGAGGTGGAAGCAGATCAGCCACCTTGTCCAATGAGCGTTGGAAGCATGCCGAAGAGGATTTTGTGGAAATCTGCAGAGGATCTTAACATCTGTCCACTGGCGGGGGATGATGTCGTCCCAGCCAAGAGCTTCTCTGCCCCTTCACTCATTTCTGCCACAGACCATTGCATCAGGACAGCATGGTCTCCAAGCTCTTAGTCGCGATATTCTCCTAACAGACTGTCCTCCTTTTAAGCCTCCAACTACTTTACCTTCTGCTAAGAAGTCTGTTTGGAGAGGCATCTCATTATGGCATTGATACTAGAATGAGCAGTGACACTTCCACCAAATGGCACTACAGACAGTCTGTCCGTCGTGGCACAACTGAAGCATCAGATTTATTTATTATTATTATTATTATTATTATTATTATTATTATTATTATTATTATTATTATTATTATTATTTTACCTGCAAACTCTTCACGAAATATACATTTCACAATACAATAAAATAAATAAATGGTTGTGGGGTTTTGTACAGAGACTTCTACTTAACGTTTTTAGAAAGAGGCTCCTGTCTGGTCTGTTCATTTTCCCCCGTAGCAGCTTGTGCTTTTTGGTTCCTCTGTAATATGGCAAGCTGTAGCTTATGATTTATTAACATTGAGAGAGAGAAAAAAGAGAGAGGATATTGAGAGTAAGACTTTTTACAGCTAGAAAGTGATAACGGGGACTAACTTGTATCACCGCCATTCCAAAAACATTAAATGTATTTATAGACCAATTTCAGGATGTCCAGTCACAGAAAAATAATGAACTTCAGAACAGTACCTGTAACCCTACTTCATCTGGAGCTCCATCATTTCGACTATTTTCCTACAAAATGAAACATACCCTGTGTCTTGTTCCTTAGCTGGTGAATATATGGCGGTAGGAAAATTTAAATAAGTGAAAATAAGGAACAGATATACTGCATTCCATAAGCAACACGGATGATGTACCTGATATCATACCTGATGGTGTCTAGAAATATACCTACCTACCTTTATTTTCAAAAAACTTTTGCTTTATTATTAAGTTTGAAATCCTCATCTCATGTTCTTTATGAGCCAATTATTGTCCTGCAAGACCATGTCTAGGAGCCTGCCTATTGCAGTTTTACAAAGATACATCTACATCATGCTAGCATTTTATTCAAAACACACCACGCATCCCTTTCATTCCCCAGACAGACCGTACACATATCTGTGCGCAAGATGAGAGATCTTGATATTCCTCGGTAACACTCCTTGCCATGTTGATGTCAAGGATGTACTGTATATTCAGTATGATGAACGAAATTCTGTCGGACCTACACTGAAAAAGCTGTAAATCTTTCCAGCTTCACAGCTGGTAAACTAAAGCTGCCATACCGGTGGTTGTATGTGCCACCCATCACTGCGGGACGCAAATCGGTTGCCATTGTGTTGCATGGACAGACGCAACCAACAATTATCGTTTCAAAGGAATTTTATTACATTTATAATTTTTTACCATGGTCCAGGAGTCTCTGTGACTGACAGACAGAGAAAGAAAGTAGGAGGAGGAGAAAAGAAAGAGGAAATAAAGAATGATGACAGACGATGATATCCCTGCTCCATAGCGGCACTTTACCATGCCATTCGAGAGAGAGAAAATTATTTATAATTGGAGTGATTAATATCAATGATTAAATGTTCCTATTAATGATGATTCATGTAATTGAATTCACTGGGATGCAATATGATAGGGTTGTAATTTCAAGATGCAAATCAACCTGTGTCCTCCGCAGCACATTCACGGCATGGCGCGCAAACATACGTCGACACTGGCCAAATGGTTGGCACAATAGTCTACAATGCACAAGAACACCTGCACACTCTCCTTTAAACAAACAAACTCTTCTGTGGTTCAGTTCTGTGGGTTGGAAATGCCTTGATGAAGTCAGACAGATGATAATGGCCAGACTGGTTTGGGATGACAGAAAGGCTACATTAAATAACTCAAATAACTATTTTCAACTATGATGAGCAGAAAAGCATCTCAGAAAACACAGCATGCCAAACAAGAGAACATCACATCGGGTTCTTCTCCCATCAGCCAAGAACAGGAGTCTGAGGTTGCACTCAGCACAGGACAGTTGAAAATTGGAAAAAGATAAGATAAATGTTTTTTTTTTTTTTCCCAGTCTTCAATTGTCCACTTTCAGTGAACCTGTGCCGACTGCTGGCTCAAATTCCTTCCAAACCCGCCAGTCTGGCACCAAAAGAGATGCCACTGAGATCACATGTTTTCCTCATTCTGATGTTTGATGTGAACATTAACTGAGGTTTTTACCTGCAGCTGCATGAATAAGCAGGGGTACAGGAGAAAGTGGCTGTAAAAGTGGCTAGATGGGTGTGTATCTCAATTTGTTAGTATAGTTAGGTGAATCTATAGTATCTTTACTATTACTGTATGTTCAATGAACATATAGTGCAAAGTAATGTGACTGGACCATGAGCATATAATAATAATAATAATAATAATAATAATAATAATAATAATAAATGATAATAAATGAATTTAAAAAGACCAGCCAATTATTTTAGTTTATTATTTATGAGTTTTTTATATTTTTTTCAAACTAGCCCATAGCCTGATTATAGTCCAGCATGTTTACATGGATGAACCTTAGCATTGTAAACATGTACAAATCTTAATCTGCATTAATATTCGATCACAAAGGTCACTAGACTTGTTCTCTGTATTTTAGTTTCTTTTATCCACACTGAACTTAGTTGACTTTTTGACTGAGTGGCTTTTCACACCAGTAATCTGATATCTGATAAGACTCGGTCACATTATTTTCAACAACACATACAGTAATAATTCTCAAATCATAAGTGCTATTATTAATAACTAAATGATAAGCCTGGACTTTTAGGCATTTTAAAACTCTCTTTTTTTGTGATCGGATTGCCAGATAATCAAAAGCGTCCAATTCAAGCCAAATCATATTATTGTGAGCAAAGTGTTTTTAAGTTCCACAAAATATTACATTTAAAGCGAGGGTATTTGTCTCCCTTTTTTTGCTGATGTTGAGAATAATAATAATAAAACAAAACTGATCCAATCTGATGATACAATCCGATAACATGGTTTGCTCGTGATCTTCATCATTCTGAACTAAAATGATGCAACTTGCATTTCTTTAATATTTAACACAATATACACATAGTAGTTAATGCTGCTGCACCAGGACGTCAAGTCAGTTTCCTTTTGTACTTTATGTATTTTACTTTTAATTGCCGTCCACTGAGTCGAAAAGATCAGTGGAGTAGTTTTACTGTACTAGAGTCAATTCTTCATGTTTATTTGTTCTTTTACTTTAGGTATATTATTTAAGTGCTTCTTCCACCATTCGCTAAAGGTGACTTTTTTTTAGCCAGGCAGTGTACATCAGATATCAGAATGTATATTGAAACAAAAATATTGATGTTTTCCCTAAAATAACCTTAATTTACCTGTCAGGTTAAAATTTTGAGGCTGGTAATCTAAGCAACTGATACTCAACTATTATGATTCTTGGCAGGGTGCAAAATCACACAATTGCTAAAGCTTTAAACTTGAGGAGAGTTACTCCCACTACAGTCTGATCTTTCTATCTTTAGTTCATTATAATGAGAGAAGATATGTTCTAGCTATAGGCACAAATCCATGGACACTGGACAAAGTGTAATCGCCTAACTGTAACAAACGTTTACTTCAGTTAGATTTCTCCTACAGAGAGAACAGGATATGAAATGACACAAGCCCGAGGAACCTTGTTCAAGGCTTATGCTTTCGACCTCATGCTACCAGAGCAATATCTCTGCCTATGTCCATTTCATATGATGAGAATATCAGGGTGTGATTACAGCAAATTAAATGTCATAGCTCCTTCATCCACATTGCCATCTGCCAAAAGAGGGCATGGGGCTAAAAGTGCTGACCGACCATGGCAGTGAGCATCTTGTTCCCAGTGGGAGGTGTCTTTGACCTCTAAAATGTTACAGAAATTAAAGGAACAACATACTGGCATGCAGTGATACGTCAGTAAGGGCAACTGCTGTGCGTCGGGCCACGGGAGATGACAATAATTTGCAACATCTGTTAGGGGTGTACCATATCTATATCAATATTCAGACTTAAACCAAAAATGTGCATGTCTAAATGAGGAAGCTTTTTTTTTTTAATTATGTAATTTATTTATTTACTATCATGTTTTTTTAATAGAATTGTGCAGCACAGTCTGAAAACTCTGGCTCTGACAGTTCCTCAAACTTACCAATATCACCCAAGTTCATAACTGGTTACAATTCAACGTATGCACAGTTAATAAACAATGCATTTTTTCATCCCACAAGCTTCATCTCCGATGTATACTGGACTCGTTCAGGCGCAAATGAAAATGAAAACATCGCCTGATCTACACTTCTAGTCTTAGCCCGAAGCCTTGTGAGGTATTAATTCATACCTGTATTTCTATCGGTTTCACGAACATTTGCTCGTTTCATTCACATCAAAGAAAATTCTCATATCCACAGCTCTTGTTAAATGATTCCAGTCAAGAAATACAGGAGGTTAAAATTTCATGGGATTTGCCGTCAATAAAAATCAAGATATAGTAGTAGAGATGCTCCTCACACTTTTCCAACAAATTCCACTTGCCTCACACTTACTTGGAACTCTGGTGATCAATCTCATCTCTTAGCTGTTAAACATATCCATCTGTTTCTCTAGGCAGAAGCAACAGCACCGTGTGAATCCTGGTAAGCACCTAGATTGTCCATAACGGCTGTTGGTCACCATTGAGTTGCCCAGGAGAGGGGCAGGACTAATGCCGAAATTCACGGCAGAGACAAATGCCTTAATGTGGATTCATCCATCTGTTGATACCCCCTACCTGTCCCCTCACAGCAGCTGCTGTCAGCAAGCAAAATGGATGCAGCTTTGGGGCCAGGAATAAGGGTGGCCAGCGTGACAGGAAGCCCCAAGCTCTGAGATAACTCCTGCAGGCTCTGGGCTGTAAATTACAGAAGCTACATGTGAAACACAGCTTTGGCTGCAATTTCCCAGCCAGGGTCCAGCTATAGTAAATAAAACCACATCTTCTAAATAATGTCATGGAGGGACGGCCATGATCGTCTGACACCTCAGAGATGAGCAAGTCCTTGAGACGTCAATGTTCATGCTTGGTGTTGAGAAGGTGCTTACTCAGACACTTCAACTTGCCTGCCAGGTTTACTTGAAATCAACATATGCTGCCCGAGCTTGGCCATAAAGAAGTATTTGTAACAATCTAAAGGAACAACATCCAGATTGATAAGATTTTTAATAGAGAGTAAGAAGCTAAAGATAGGGAATTGTAGGCCCAGATGGACCACAAGACACTGACTCTCTGCAGGCACATGGCCTTGTCTCCAGAGCTCGTCTCTTTTGCCCTCTACCAAAAAAGGGCCAGTAGACATGACATCAAACTGCCATTTCAGATAAAGTCAGCCACGCCTTATCTAGGGTGCTATATACAGGCAATTAAAGCATTCTGGGAAGCAGTGATAGTAAGGATACAGTTTACATTACACGCGCAAATCTTATCAACAAAGCACAGCTCATCATCCATGCAGTGTTATTTGACTATGGTCACTAGATTATCCCAAGGTATGTGACCTTGAAACACCCAAGAGAAAGAAAATTAGGATGAGATGGAGTCAAAAGATTAATAAACACACAAACAAAGCATCTCCTAAAAACAATAACCTCAGAATGTCAAGTTCATGAATGTGAACTCTTAACATGCAACATGACTGCTTAAAGTGTATGTACTGTGCAAAATTCTCTTTTTATCATTTTAGCCATTCAAATGGGTCTCAGCACAAAAGCATGTACAGTACCAAAAAAAAAAAATGCTCATTGTCCATATTCCATCTTTGTATTGACTGGGTCTCAGATAAGCCAATTAAATTTTTTCACGTATTGAGACCTGTAAGAAGATACCCTCTCCCGGCTCTTGTGTGCATCTGTTCTGTGTTCAGTGCTTAATTAATCTGCCTAGTAACACCCCATTGTTTCCATCCCTTGTTGTAAAGCATGTTTTTGTTGTTATTGTTTACTTGATTTTACCTGTGCTTTGACCTTTCCTATAAGGATTTACTATGATTTTGGAATTGTTTCTAATGAATACCATGTGTTGCAGCCAGACAGTTAGCATGGTTCTTTCAAGACTTGAGAGCAAGCCCAAACTTAATTTGTGTGTATAGAGGCCGAAAGAGAAAAATAGAACAGGAAAACAAGACTAATGAAACCAAGTATCCGGTGTATTTGTTTTGATGAAGAAGAAATTAATAAGCATGAAAATAATTCATAATGCAAGGCATTTCAAAGAATGAAAACACCGAAACCAATTACTTCCGAGAGAACAAAAGCCACTGGTGAAGATTTGAAAAGCCAGTAAACAAAGGGGCTACCATGCCTGCAAGTAAACACACTGTAGACACAATTAAAGCCACTCTGGCTACGTTTACAATGTAGGACTCATGCTGACGCACTGACGGGGCACATGGTCCTTTGCTAAATGTAAGCAGTCAAACCGCCACTGTTTACGCAGACTTAGCACCTTGCCTATAACCACATTTGTCTTCTTTGCACAAAAAGCTATTGTTCTCTATCTACCACTATGAAGTGTTATGAAAGGCTTGAGAGCAGCTGTTCCAGCATGTGTGTCTTTCACCTTAATATAAGTCAGCTTTGAGAATACTGGCCTGGATTTAACTTAAACAAGTCCAAGCTGATCTTGGACACTGGTCCAAAATGATCAGTAATTCTGCATAAAAATAAAAAATAAAAAACGATTTGGTGTTCAGTGGCGGGTGGTAGGGCACATCATATGTTCATATTGTTTGGCATCTTAATTGTTCTCCAGGGTCGAGCATTGCAGTGTTCAACGTCCAGCCTCTAAATCAAAGAGCTTTGATTTAAAGATCGTGTCTGGAAGATATGTGACTAAAAGAATATGGATAACCAATTTCACTGATAAAGGGTGAAAAAAGCAGAGCTAACGCCTAAAAAAGGGAACGGTTTTTATAGGATGGCATGATAGATGTGATTCGCTCTACAAATCAAAAACAATACAGAAAGTGATACTGTACACACAGTAGAATGTGCTACAGTTTTTTTGATAAATCATAGCACTTCACATACACATATACTGTAAAGACTGTATATTAGTTGATCTTTTTAGTCAATAATATACCTTGCCATCATTTTAGCAAATTCTTTTTGTAAATAAATGTTTTACTATTCATCTACTTCTAACCTTGCCTCAGCTTTCTCAAAGATCATGTCGCTTAACAAATGCGACCGTAAAAAACGTCCAGTCTGCTTTGCTAGCAAAGTTAAACCTTGCTAGCTAAGTGTGATTTCCTCATAGGGCGGATGTAAAAATGTAATCAAGTTGTTTAGTTTCTCGCCAAAGTGAAACAGACATCAACTCGTTCAATTCCGTTTGTAATCAGTCTCCGGCTGTTAAAATGTCAGCAATGCTCGCGAGCTGTAACATCACCAGCCAAACAAAGAAGAGCACCTAAACACTCAGCAGCGAGCAAAGTATTCAAATGTTCATATGACCTAATGAAAGACAATAATAAGAAGAAATTTAGCCAATGGAAAGGAACTGATTGAATTGGCTTAGGATAATTTACCTGGCGTGCATCGTGTTTAAATGCCGCGAGTGAGTTATCCTGGGAAGATACTGAGGTAAACCATTCTGATAACTAAACGACTCAATAAATTTGATTAAATTTTTGGTTAATCAGACATTCAAATCTGGAACATGCAAAAGAAGTATGGAAGAGCCAGCATAAAAAAAACTAATAATAATAATAATAATAATAATAAAAACCAAAATAGATTTTTTCCCCTCAGAATTCTGACTTGAATCTCGGAATCCTGATTGTAAATAAAAAATCTAGGATTACAGACAGAAAAAAAAATCTGAATTCTTAAAAAAAATTGAGTTTAAAATCAGAATTCTGAGGGAAAAAAACTGAAGTGAAATATTTTTATGGTGGCCCTTATCCTCTACCAAAAAAAAAAAAAAAAAACATATCTCAGTTAGGTAACTATGTATAATTCAATGTATGTCTGTATGCTTGTTTTTTCCTATATATGACCACTCACCAACATTTGTCAATCTTACTTATTTTCCCTACCTACTAACTCACTTAAATGGAAATAAAGCAGCAGAATATTGTGTATAAGGTACATCAGTTTGACTTACCTGGCCACTCAACTCATTCTAGGAGGTGTAGAATCCTAGCAGTTTCTAGATCACCATCAGTGTTCCGGTTTTATTGGGAGCCAACCCAAGCCTCATAAATGAACATGATTTGCTTGAGGCTGTTCTGTTTTCCCTCCACCGTTAATGACCAAACTATCCAGGTAGAGCTCTCTTGCATTAGACAGTTTATGGCCTTGCCTGAAGTAGCGCTCATAAAGCACTGTTCATTATGACTATCAGCTTCATTTGTATAACTGCTCCCTGAGTTGAATTTACAGATGCATCCTGCTGTTCATGTGTGCTGTCGAATAGATGATTTTATGCCAGAGAGTGCACTACTTCCTACAGGAGGCTGAATTTGCTTTCACGGGAGAATATGATACTCTGGTGTTGAGAAAAGACCGAATGATTTCGCGAAAGGACTTTACAAAATAAAGTGATAATAAAGGGATAATTACAAAACAGCTATGACTTACCTAGCACGCCAAGCCGGTAGTTCAGGGTTATGACGATGACATTGCCATAACTGGCCAAGATGCTGCCATCAAACATATTCCCTGTGCCTTCCATGTACGATCCGCCATGGATGAAAACCATCACCGGCTTTGGACTTCCACTCTCGCGGATGTCTAGAAGAAGAGCGAAGGATGCAATAATTAAATGTCAAATCCAAATTGTCTAAAGATGCAATCAAAACTGAGGCTGCCTTTTCTTTTAGTCCAATTTGCCACATTTAGCCTTACTACTTAAAGTCCTATGATATATTCAGTTTTAGATATTAGAATCTTCATTTCCTAAGCAACATGTCATGTCTTTTGATTTTTTTTCCCTGCTATATTTTCTCTAAACAGAAACCACTACTGTAAATGTACTACTTTAACAAAATCATTTTAATTAAAGGATTGACTTCAATGAGTGACAGCTGATACGAGACACATTCCTGAATCATATAACATAAAGACTTGCTCTATACTAAATTTCTAACATTGTACAACCTACTTTTATCCATTTTGTTGCTTTTATTTATTTATTTAATTAATTAATTAATTATTACACATCGCTTGGTGCTTGTGCCCAATGATCTGCTTTAGGTGAATGGTTTCCGTCCACGTGGGAAGTAATTACAAAATGAAAACTATGTTTGCAATAGCTTTCATCCTGTAAGGAAGAGACAGCTATTACGCCACCGGCACAATGTATCCACATAAATCTCTAATAATTGATTGAAGCTGGGCGTTCGGGGATGCTTCTCCGGGAGGTCCCATAACAAAGTCGAGAACAAATGAAAAAAGCAATTCTTTTCCCCCAAAAATGTTTTCTCTAGGCCTAGAGAGACAAGGGGCTCTCAGGTAGTCCCAGTTCACAATTTTCTTTCTTTCAGTCGGATATTTCTTATTTTCCTTTCTTTTTCTTTTCTTTATATTTCTTTATATATATATATATATATTTTTTTTTTTTTTTTTTGTATAAGGAGCCATATTTGTAGCACTTGATGTAATTATGCTGAGTGTATCTTTCAAAATTTTTTCCATTTTTAACAAATGCAATAGCAGCTACATACATTTTATGACTAAGCTCCCTGACAAAATTATGTTCCTTTTTTTGCCCAATATAAGCGTCCTCGCATGTCCTACTTACTTTGATAAATTAATTGAATCACTCAAAGTAGTTGGATCCAGAAATAAATAAACTAGCGCAGCAAGGACACGAGAGCTGAATCGAAAATTATGGGAGATAGTGATGCGTGAAAAGAAAAAAAAAAATTAAGAAAAAAAATCCTTATGCTTACTTAAAATTGCACCAATTAGAGTGTGTTTTCTTGCTAAAATGGGCTTTTGTGGAAATGGTACAAGCTATAAAATTGGTCTAAAAAAGAAACAAACAAAAAAAAAACATACTACACAGTCTTTCATTTTTCATTTTGTGATGAAAAACAAACCTGCCTGCAATCAGTTCTTGTCTTTAAAACACTACATATTACAAAAAGCTCCTGAATTGCGGCTTTGATTTTTGGTTCCCCCATTTCCGATTAATTTTTGGGCTAAGGTTAATAAAGGATCCTGAATGTCCTGGATGTGAAGCAGCAATTACGGGGTAGCTCGTAGCAAGAAGAAAGTAGATCACGGCTGTCAGATAGTGCCTAAATGTCCTGCTAATATATAATATGAATCACTCTGCTTTTTTTAAAATAGCAAGAGGGCGACAGGTAAGGAGGATGTGATTTTTTTTTAGAGAGGAATAATAATCGAGAGTAATTTTATGGAGAAAAACATATCAATTTCCAGTTTTAGCTTGTGCCAAGAAACAACTTTTTAGTCATTCCATACTTAATACACATACATACTGTATATCCCCACACACACAAACGCACATAGAAATGGTCCTTTGATTATTCATTTAAAAGCCAAACAAAGGTTTCTATTATAAATTGTAACACCTTGTCTTTCTTTTCCTTCTTGATGATCTAAAAATGACATCAGAAATGAAATAGAACAAAAAAAGGGCTTTGTTTTCATAAAACCTGCAGTTGTCTCTGATGAGACAATGAAGTATTATGACTTTAACATTTACTTACACTATAACTACATTATAGGCCTGGTGAGTGAGGAAAAGTGAAGAAAGTGCTTCACAAAAATATTCCCGCAAATTTACATTGCAGTGACGATTTAAAGCGGACATCTATGCATCATGCGAATAAATAAATAAATAAATAAATAAAACACACATTTTCTGTAATACTCCTTTAGGACAATGACCATTGTTAAAAGTGCTATTTAAATAAAATTGTATTGAATTGAAATACACATCCTCTCCCTTTTATCTTCTGTAAATTTGCATTTTTTTTTCTTTATAAACCCGCTCTTTGGATTCTGTTATTAGAGACATTTTCAATATTCTTGGGGGGGAAAAAATGGTGGCAAGACCCTCCTTTGGGATGGGATTCACCCAGGAAGTCCTCATTTTATTTGCTCAATAGACAGAGCAGTGATACAGTATGTGTTTTGCATTACAGCAACATAATCAACGAGGGCCGATTTTGAGCTGGCTGTGTGAGACGACAGATCCTCGAGCTGCAAGCGTTACTGCTTTAAAGTTTTTGTCTGTTAAATCTAGTTGGTTAAATTTAGGCACAGTGTGAGGTTAATGATGCTATCGGTAGTTTGTATCGCATGTTAAAGCAAGGCAAAACTTTGTGACGGTAATTGTGAGGCAAAACTAATATGGACCAGAAAATTGGTGTGAAACTTTTTAAGCCAATTTCCCTTTAATTGTGTTTGGATACAAGCAAGTTATTTTGTGATTATTTGAACCAGTTTAGCAATATAAAATTTAAAAAGAGCCTAATATGGATAAACTACTGTATAGACACTGAAACGGTGTGTTTAAAAAATAAGTGACGGCATGTCAATATGCATGCTCTGAGTTGTATTTCAGTTGGAAATTAATCGACACATTTTGTAGACCTTAACCATTAACCTGTTTCAAACTGAGTATAATATGTGAGCTTTAGGTCATTTTTAATCACAAAATCTATGAATCTTGAGGAATGGCTTTTCTGCTGCTCACTTGGGCATTAACAAGGGTGTTCTGCTGCAATTATACCACAAATTGTTTGATATATATTTTGAGATGTTCCTTGTTGCAGAACCAACATTCTGGCAGACATATGAGATATAAGTTCAAAGCCCATGTAGAAAGAGTCGGATCAGTTACTTTACAGTGTGGGGTTCTTGAAAGGTTTTTTTCCCCCACTTCTCACCATGTCTGTAGTGTTTTTTCAGTCTTTTAGGGCAAAAATATTTTTGTACCCAAGTCTCTATAAGTGAACAGTTGGTAACCTCAATAAATTAACTTAATGTTAAGTAAAATTTCCTGTTAAACAACCTCACATTTGTCCTCATGGCATACAGGCATATAAGAAATTTATTCATGGTTCTGCTTTCTGGTATCACCCAAATGAGGATGGGTTCCCTTTTTGCATCTGGTTTTTCTCACGCTTTCTTTATCTTGTCTCATCTCAGGGATTTTTCTTTCCACCGTCACATCCAGATTTCTCATTAGAGACATATTTTTAAAGCTACAAATGTGTGCATGTTTCAATCCACTGTATATCCAGATATTTTTTTTTATTTCTAAAGGTCCTTTGTGAAATTGTCCTTTATTAAAAGTGCTACACAAATAAATTTTAATTGAATTGAATATAATAATTATTGAATACAACTCCTAGGGCATATTTAAAGATAGATAAAATTACAATTCATAGGCATTTTGTTACCACCCTATCAGTGACAATCTTCTTTTAGTTTTCATTTTTTAATTTACATAGAGGGAAATATTGTGATAATAAAAACAATGGAATAATAGTTTTTCATTTCTTCTGCCTGGATTTTACAGCAATAATAAAAGAATAATTTATGGGGTTTTGTGCGTATGCGTGTACGTGCGAAAGAATTCCCACCAAGTACTGAAGACAAGAATCCGCACTTCAAAGTGTAACATTACTCTACTGACCATGGGGAATGCTCCTACTTTGTACTCTAACTATGGCAGTTGCTCGCTATGCCATTAATACACAGTGCTTTAATATTAAAAGGATCATTTGATGTTTTTGCTTTGCCTATTAAAAGTGACTTAAGTTTGAAGTGATGCATTACTTCTGATGATCAAAAGCTTGCTTTCACTTCAGTATAATTCTTTTAAGTGAGTGATTTAGGCCATCCCAATTCTCTCAGAACGTCGCTGTCTTCAGGACACCGGGTTAGAAAGGTCCAGGAGGAGGAAGTGCTCTACAGAGGCGTGTATAATAATGCGAATTCGTATTATTCACACTCACGAGCAAGTCTAGTCAAGTCCAGCAGATGATGCCTGATATCAGATCTACCGTTCTGCCTTTACAGCAGATGAGAAACCAGGGAGCAGAGTAATTTTCTAAAGAGAAACCAGAAGTATGGATCATCCTGAGTGTAGCCTTTGTTGTTTTCAACCGCAGGCCCAGGAGACATATTGTAAATGTATCCTGTAACTGCACTTGGCCCAGCATATTGTCTACCAGACTTAAGAGGATTATTTTGTGAGCTTGGAATTTTTGATGGAGTTAATAGGAGATGCTTGGCGAGATTCTCGCTGTGTATTTGTGCAACTCTAATCTTATGATGTGTGGATCAAAGACAGCACTTTCCTGGTTTTAGTTAGTGCTAATTGGTGCTTATTTCAGTTGATTTTACAAAATATGGCCTTGGTTAACTTTGCGTTCCAGCATTAACAAGGACTTTTTCATACCACAACTCTGGAATTTTTAAATCATAAGGTGTTGTTTAAAACCGTAGATCTGACAATAGCTCCAGCTCACTCATATGGACTTTTATAACAGATGTGCTTCATAATCTACATTTAATTAGATGTATTTTTAAAGGTGTTGTGTCGTTTAATATTGAAACGCTTATGATAATTGATCTTGTGAAAGAAGACGTTTATGGAACATCCTTATAAAGGTCTTGAGTTTTAGAGATTTGTTACGGTCAGTTTATGCTTTCTGGTATCAACCAGACTTGTGTTGGTGAGGTAATGACTGTATAATGACTGAGGTAAAACACTGATTTTATTACAAACAATGAATATGTATGATCTTCATTAAAAATTTTATTGTCATTGGATGCAAATCGCTGTACTATAAAAGGAATAAAACATGATTCAGGATTTTAAGGTATCATGACACCCGATCATTGATTTTTTTTTTTTTTTAATGGCACAAAACTGTACAAATTTTAAAATGCTGTTTATATACATATAAACTAAAAGTAGTGGTTTATATGGACAAAAGATCTCTTAGTGTAGCTATTAATGCTATAAATGTCCATCAATTCAGTAGGATTTATATATCCAGGAACATGTTGCATAGGAAAAGTAAAGAATTTTCAGCAACTCCATTGATGCTGTATTTTCTAACGGTTGATTGGATCTCAAAACACAAGAAGGTTAAAAAAATTCATGCAAAAAAAGAATCAAGATTTTGCAGTATGATTATTAGTTTTCTTTTTTTTTCTTTCAGTGGGATGCAACATGGAAAAAAAATTAAAGAAAATTAAAGAAAAAAAGGAAATTCAAGGCAAAACCTATGGAAGGTTAACAATTACATGTCTGGAATGACGAGAGACATGTGACATACGCGGAGAACATCAAGCAAAAAAGACAAAACACATCCAGCAAAAACACTAGGAAGTAAAAAAAAAAAAATCTCCACTTGTGAAAAAAGGACAAGAAATTTAAGAAAAAAGAAGAAAAAAATTGGAGGGTTTCCTTGTCATGCATATCAGTTTGGCTTCGAAAAAAATACCTTCATCCTCTGCACCGTCATTATCACCTAAATCATCATTCTGTTTCTTTGTAAGAGGACCTAGGATCAAAAATGGAGAAGTTGGAGGAAACAGAGAATACAAGAACAACACAAGCCTTAAAAAGGCTTCTCAGAGATACAACGAGCTTGCATTGATACGTTTGATACATTACAGAGCAAGAAAAAAAAATAGTATTGAAGATCTAAGCAAATGTTCAAACATTTCTGCAGAAAAGAGTCAAACAGTCAATAAAGTAAATAATTTCAAAAAGAAAATTATCGGTTCTGAGAATCCAATGCAAAAAGTTTCAAAAACATGTGTCTTTATAGATTAGTTAGTCATTTCTTTTCTTTTTACTTTGGATTTTAGGTACAAAAAATACTGTCAATAGGAAACAAACAAACATTGTTTTTATGTAAAAAAAAATAAATAAAAAAAATAAAAATCATAAATACACTTGCAACATGAGATAGCAATGGGGTAGCTAATAATACCCCTATGATTACTTTTCTCAGAAAAGCAAAAGCTGAGGGAAAAATATATATTTAGTGAATTAATTAGTCAGTCAATGCTGGATCGGTCTTATGGATGACGTTATTTAATATTAGCTTGCATTATTTTGACTTCATTATTTGTGAACAAGTGAAGCTTGAAATATTTTTTAAAAGGTTTCAATTTCATCAAAGAATCTTAAACAGCTTAGGAAACAGCTAGAACTGAGAATGGACTCAGCATTCACTTTTCTGCGACATGGTCATACGATGAGCTTTCAAGGGTTCTGCACTGTTCTGTTCATTTTATGATTTACACACCTGCCATCATGACGGCTCTACTCACACACTTACACACACACACACATATACACACACACGGGCATGCTTAAGCACCTTTAAGCACACTTCCGAGACATGTGGAGCAACAAATGAAACAAAAACAAAAATCATGCATGGGCTGAGGACATGCAAGCAGCTGGTCATATGACATGGTAAAGAATGAAGCTTAAGGAAATGATAACGTGTTTATCACACAGAAGCAGCGCTGAGGATCCATACGCTCTTATAGACAGGAGGACGAGAGGGAAACAACAGTGCCATGCACCGTCTACGCCCATTTTTTGGATGAAGCACAGTCTCTCAGATTCCTTCATTTTATTTTTATTCTTTTCAGTGGACTAAGCCTCAATACCTTCTCTAGGCTGTGGAGAAACAGCAGGTGTTATGAAGAAGGAGAAAATCAATGTTAATGACATAAGCCTGGTCTCCAACAGCCTGGTAAACACATCACCCTGAAACATAAAAGTATGAGCATAAACGTATGAGCTTGGGCAGTTTTAGATGACGTACTCTGACAAAAGCACTGATATTGCTTCAATCAGCGATCTACATAGACCTCAGGATAAATGATTGAAATGGATTATTCAGTCTACATGTGGGTTTCTGCATGTCTTCGTCCTGCAACTATAATTCTCTTATAGAAGGAAAACACTTGTAGGGTCCTAGAGGATTGTAGGGTTAGACCATGCACCAGTAATGTCCAGACGTCCCAAATGATTGGGACAGTTTCCTTTTTTTAATATATATGTAAAATAATAAATACCCCAGATTTTTGTTATGCATTCAAAAATGCCTATAATGTGAACAAACTCTTGTAAGGAAAAAGACAGAACAGCAGAGGCTTCCTTTTAACATGCATTTACCATGTCATTACTTCTCTGGCTAACACAGGGGGCTGCTTTTTATAGCAGTTTTATTATTTTATCACATTGATTTTACTCTACCACTTAGTCAAAGAAAAAAATACTTACTACCCAATGGCCTTATTCTGTTATAAGTTAGTGCATCTGCTGAATAAGGTTATGAAATATATAAATTCTGGTAAGGCTAGAGCACTACACTGACTAAAGGCTGTGCAATAACCGACATGAACTATTATGACTGTAAAATGGTCAGGTAACCGAAATCATGCTGGGCCAGAAGAAAATGCCATAGTCGCAGAACACATTAACCATTTTTACATATTAAATGCATCAGTTTATGTCAATTAATAATCTTAAGTAATTAAAACTACTTCTTTCACCACCGTTAATTACTCTTACTGACAGTCTACGGCTCAAAACCCAGATCCACCAGTCACGTTTGGAAATGTGTGTGTGTGTATATATACCGTATATTTGTTTATTTCCCTGGATATTATAATGACTGGGAAGGTAATTGCATCTTACTGGAATGTTGTAGTTTGACAATTTTATTGTATGTTCTACAGTTTAGTTAAACCTCATTCTCCACTGTACTGTAAACTAGGATTTTTTTGACAATCTGTAACATAGAGGTTAGATGTTAATTATATGCCTGCCAAATAAAACAAAGGTCTCTGGTTTTCATTTTAGAGTTTAAATGTGCCCGCCTTAATGTAGTGACTGCTACTGTTGTCACTTGCCAGCATGCCAAGTGGCGTGGGTTATTATTTATACACATCACTTTTCTTTAAAATGCATTTAGTTGGAATTAACATTACATTACAGGCTTAATGTTGGTTGAAACTTTAAACCTGTGTTTGCTGTTCATCTATTGTTGTAAAAGTGTCTCCATGTTGGGAATGTACATGTACAAAAAAAGACTAAACACATAGTTATGTGTTGTAGATTTAACAAGAGAATTAAAACTGGTTGTAAACACGTTCCAAGGGTTTCCCAAGGACTCTCTGGACATTCAACTGTTCTAAATTTCTAATGAGCATCTACTTGAAACTCTTTCCTAAAGATACCTTTATTTTTTCACCCTTATTACTATTCTGCTCAGGTTCCACGTTAAGCTCAAGCCTATCCCAGGAACACTGGTTGTAAGACGGATGTGATGTCACATACATTCAGACATAGGAGTGGTTTAACATATTCGATTCCCCTACAGGCATGGTTTGGTACGTGAGTGGAAACCGGTACACGGTGACAGCAAACCCGAACTGGGATCCAACTGGGACTCTAAAGGTATTGGATCCCCTATACCCTCTGCTGTGCAAACTTTGTTCCAAAAGGCAATTCATAAATACATTGCACACTGTATCTAAGTTTCACACATGATTAGTTTTCAGGCCCATCACAGTTGTAGCTGTACTAGCTTGGCTCCCTACATTGGAATTAAACAGATCAGGGCATATTCATCAATTATCTCTGTCAGCTATAATGCATTAAGACAGAGGTTTCCTTCCCCTAATGTAGCTGAGAATAGAAGCCGGAACGTGGCCAATTTAAATAAATAGCAAATCTTCCCAAGATCACTCTGATAAAACAGGTAGGAGTAGAATAAGGAAGCCCAGACAATACCATCAATTGTAATGAAAATGACCTCAATATTCCTGCTTGCTAACCTCCACGGCTCTGTAGCATAGAACAAAAAAAAGATTTTTATCTGCGCCTAATTGGTTTGAGAGCTGGGTTCAGAAATCATGCCAAGGCCTTATCCATGCCAGTTGATTTAAAGGGGAGGATAAGACAAAACTGGGGGAGGGATGAAATCAGCTATAGCTAGCTTCTCCTTCGGTTGTGTTTATTATCGGGCATGTTTGTCAAGACCATAACGAGAGTAGAATGAGGGAATCATGAACGTGTGTCTGAAGTCCTCAAGGTCATCACAAGCAAATATCATCTCGGTAAATTTCAGCCCATGTATGATGTGGACAAAGATTGGATATTAAGGAGGACCAATGTGCATGCCATTATTCTACCACCACGAGCATTTACACTGGATTTTTATGAGGATTTACACTGATTATCACAAATTGTGATAATCCACTGTTGCGGTTGGTCAAACAAAGCGATGTTTTGCAAGTGTAAGGCACCTGCTTATGATGCACAAATACATATAGTCCTTGTACTTAAGGAAAAGAAGAAAAACTCAGTTAAGTTTTCCATTGCTTATAGAATAAGCCGCTTCAAGGTTCAACACCTACCTGTACATGTGAGCACAACGCTGTTCCAAAGAGCTGTTACACAATTTGTTGAAGCCTCTGTGTCAAACTATTCTTTCTTCTGACCTCTAATTGCACGCTGCTTTTACCTAGTATAACTCACAGTAGTGTGTGAAAATTCTTCAGACAGCATTGTGTGAAATTCCAACTGTCTGTAAGTAATGAGCAGGTGCAGCTAATATGTTGTCTGGCAGGTTTCTGCATGAAAAATGTGGCCCTGTTTGACAATACAATACGAAATAAAGTATATTGTCGGTGCATTCAATAAGGGAAAGCATCTTCATTCATCATTCCTGGTGAGCACATTATTGTGCTCAGGGTCAAGGTAGGTGGGTGGCTGGGTCAGAGCCAGTCCTGGGATAACTGGGCATAAGGCTGGAACGGGCCTTGCAAGGACTGCTTGTCCATTTCAAGACAGTGGCCTAGGTTTGGGAATCATTCATCTTTCCTAACAGCCAATTATTCTGGTCATGGTCATTGTCGATCCGGAACCGAGTCCAATAATGCTGGATTCAAGGTATAAGAATGGACTCTGAATAGGACGCAAGTCCGTTGCAGGGCAGGAAAATACAGGGCGTCTCAGGAATCATTGTGCACTGAATTATATAGCAGTGGTTCTTTACTATGTAGCAACTTTTGGAACATATATTTATATATATATATACTTTTATGATTAAATAAAAATGCTAAGCCAGGCTGGAACAGTGTCAAGCAATGCAAAAGTAGAACATGACCCAGCCGACTTTTATTTAAGATTCATGAACCACATTAGAGAACTTTTTTATTCCTTTACCATAATCTGTATTATTATATTATTATACAGTAACTCAACTTATTACATTACATTAGGCACCTTTGTCAATAAAACATGTGTAGAGCACTGACATGTTTACTTACCCACAGGTTGATTAGTATTTGTTAAGACTATATAAATTTCTCTATAACTCTATAAAAGAGTATTATTAAACTAAGTCAATCTCTATCCAAAATAATGTTTTATATCGCCAGTAATAAAAAATTAAGCCCAAAGTTTATCTGTGGATTAATCCCTGCCTCGGAGTTACTACTCACCCTGGTCTGCTGTTCCTCAATATAAGCAGGTTACTGCATCATGGCCAGTGTATTAAAGAGTCAGAGACAAGTGCCTCATTTCAAACAGATCAGATGGATGAGTCTAGGTGGCAGTCACTAGAGAAGAGCCCTCCATCACCCTGTCCAAGTGGCCCAGGGGTTGAGGAAAGTGAAGGGCATTAATCCCGGAGGAAAGGGACACTACCTAGCCACCTGTCCACTTTCTCTTTCCACCACATCATTAACGCCCCCTAGGCTCAGTCCCCCATGACCTCAGAGATTGGGTTCACCAACTCTTGCTTTATCCAGACGAACCTCACACTTTATTTTAAAGTCACAGAAAGACAGCACTACACACCTCATCTCTTTTGGCATGTCACAGGGCGCCAGATTGATTTATCATTTGTGCTCCTCACTGGCACTGGAATATTCCTCCTTGTGCCACCATCGATCGGAATTTACCTCTGGCTGATAAATGGCTACTTCATGCCTGATGCGTCTTTAATGCAGCATGCAGGTGAAGTCCGCTGCGCTGCACCTGCGTGAGACCTGCGGCCAAAGCCAGATGGGGCAATTAATGTTTCGAGGCAGATCGATTTCAGATAGAGCCTATTGACATCCCTGGCCATTCATCAGAGAGCTCAAGTTCCAGCATGCTGAACATCAGCAGAGCAAATCACAGTGTGAAATGCTGGGCAGGAGTAGCAACAAATTTGAGGTAATGAGTAGTATCTTAAGGAAGGGAATTTAATGCAAATTAGCACATTTAGCAATTAATGATGTTTGAGGATTAATGATGACCTCAGTCTAAGGATTCTCCAGTTCTCTTTCCACCAAAAAAAAAAAGAAATTGTCCTTAGGTGCATCAGCTATCCGAGCGTAGCTCAACAATCACTGAAACCCTGATGACCACGATTAATATACTGTAAATAGATGAATGATGGATGAAGTTTGCGAGGCAATAAGGTAAGCATGAGAAGGTAGTCTTTGTGGGCTCTTTGTTGGCTTAATCAGCCTAAACACGGAGTTCAATAAACACCAATCAGGTACCCGACCTGAGCGCAGGCACAATATATGTGTTTCCCACACAACACGCTAAAATCCATGAGCTAATCTATTGCACAAAAGAGCAGTCCATCTTCTAAACAGCAGGTAACACCTGGACGAGAGTCAATATTTCTTCAAGCACACAACATTGCACACAGGCGATGCCATTATGCTCCTGCTGCAGGTTCGATGGAGTCTAATGAGCGCGCAGAGCAAGAGGAAGCTTTCTGGAGAAAGCAGTGACTCATCAGTTTTAACCAATGACGAGCTTCCCATGAAAACACCACAGCTCCTTAATGAGTGTAGAGGCAGACGCTCAGGTGTGGTATTAAGAAAGGTGGATTTCTTCCTGGTTGAAAAGAATTTAAGGACACATTCACAGCTCGCGATCTGTTGTATAGAGAGAGCTAAAGCAAAATGTGTACATTTAGCTATTTTGCTGTTTGGTTTGGTCGATTTTTACAGTGCAGATCAACGTATATACTGTATTGCTTATACGTCAGTATTGCTTATACAGTACATAAACGCCAGCATTTGGATAGTACGAGAGAATTACAGTAGCTACTAAGTTTTACTCAGCATTCTGCAGAACCACCCAAAGGACTTGCACCTGCTACTTTTTTTTGCATGCAAAACCCAGCAGCTTCCATTTTGTTTTTCTGCCTGAAACGTGGTCAGCTTATATGATGTCCTTATGACTTTCTTTTCTGTCTTGCAAATATTTTTCTTGAACTTTTAATACTGCCGTTTTGAAAATCTGAAATTTTTTTGTATTAAATCAATAATAGAGTATTTGAAAAAATGTTTGTATTAAAAGAACACAGGACTTTTGCACATAACGACATGCGCGCACACACACACACACACACACACTTTTATAAATAACTACTTAAAAACATTCTGTGGTGCAATATCAAGAAACCGTAAATTTGAATGACTATGATGCCACAGCCATCTGTATTTTCTCCTTTTGTTCATTGTTCTAAATATCACACTCATGCATCACATTTCTGCAGTACTACATCTCTGCCATTTGTCTCAGTTTGAGCCTCGCGGGCCAGTTTGCCAGTTCGCGCCTAAAAAATAAAATATTACCCACAGCCCGAAATACGCCGCGTTGTTGGTTTGCTTTTTATGGTTCAGTTGCTACAGAGTCGAATAGCTTTCTCGCCGCATTCAAGTTTAGAAAGAGACTCCCTTGCTCAGATGCATGCTAAATAATCATACGTGCACACGGACAGCCGTGAAGTTACCATCCATCCACTTTCTTTGAAAAATGCAGAGGAGGAGCAGAAAGAGGACAGAGCCTCCCTCGAGCCACACGTCTAAATGAGTGCATGAACATACGGATGGCGTGTTCTTCGATTCCTGCATGGGCTGCAGAAGTCTTTGCACATATTCTCACACACGCAGTGCAAAAAGAGCCCTAGGCAAGCACACAAATAGGGTGGAGCTGTGATGCTGTGTATGTGATGCCATGAGGGAGATATACAAGCGGCAGCGCAAATGCAGAGTGAGAGAGAGAGAGAGAGAGAGAGAGAGAGATCAGGCAGAGTGTGTGGTTGTATTTCCAATACGAATGCAGCATTTACTATGCAGCGTTTTTGTTCTTCACTTTTTTCTACCATTCATTTTGACAGCCTCTGTTGCATCAGTCATTGGTAAAGAAATTGGATTCTCCTTGAGGAATTAAACGTTATTTCCTGCAGGCAAAAAAAGAAAAAAAAGCCCTCAAAACGCTCAGCTTTGAGGCAGCCGTATCGAGAAGGCATCAGCTGTGTTTTCCAAACACAAATGTTTTACATGACAAAATCATGTTGACAATCTTTTCACTTCTGCATCTGGTGGAAATCTGCCGTGAAAAGGTTGCTCCTTCTCTGACGCTAATTCGTACCTTGACCGAGCCCCGGCGCTCGTCTGCAAACGATCCGGGAAAGCATCACGCTCTGGAGACGTAGAAGGAAAGGAAGGCCTGTGGATCAACCCCTCATAAATATTTGATCCTCCCCCAAATGGCTGACATTCAGCAGCGCTGGGGAGAAAAGGGTAGCCAGAGCCGGCAAAGTAAGATCTAAACCCGCTGTTTGAAATATCAATAGCTGGAGCCACCAGCATCAGGTTATTTTCCTGAAGAGCCCCTGCGGAGAACGGAATGGAAAAGCGCAGTGACCAAAATGTCACGGCAGCTTCAGATTGTGCACTGCTCATTAGAGGGAGAGTGTGACAGGGCTTAAAGTCAGGTAAGATTTGTGAAGGAGGGGGGAATTTCATTAAGAGCTGTCAGCCATAACCACATAACCACCGACATGGAGAGATGACAAAGCTCATAATGAGCGTGCTTTCAGGGGGAGAAGAAAAAAAAAAAAGGACAGGAGAAAGAAAGTCTGGAGGTGACATGAAAGAATCACTCAACGACTCATCTTTATAGACTTTCATCTTCCTTGTGTTCTAGACATTAATTTGTCTCAACTGAACAGGAACTCTTATGTAATCATTTTATTTCCAGAACCTGAGTCAATCGGTTTCTCAAGCTTTACTAAAACAAGATCAAATATAGGCTGTAGATCAAATATATTCTTCTTATAGTGTACATTTTCCTACAAGACCTGTGTGTGAGTGTGTGTGTGTGTGTGCGCGTGTTATGAATGTGCTAGGATTGCATTTTAAACAGTCGCTAACTAGGTTTGTACGGTGATGCTTTGTAATGTGGTACAGTATGTATTTTATAACGTGTGCAATCTAATTTCATTTTATTTATTTATTTATTTATTTTTAAATCCTCATGGGGTTGCCAGAATATGATGTGGACTGTACTGCTTCTGAGTAGTGCCTGAGCGATCGTGTGAGGGACGAGATATTTTTAAAAACGCTTTAGACAGGAGTTTTTTATAAAAAAAATTTCATACATATATGTAAATATACATTGTTATGGATGTGGATGAGGCAGAATTAGAAAGCAGAACAACCTGCATACCTACAGTAAATGGAACTGTTGTCCTTTTGGTTGCATGTTAAATTATGTCACTGCCATTAATTCTGATTATATGACCTATAAAAACCGATAAAAATGAATCATACATACTGTACAGTAGTCAGGTCCTTTGCCTTCCAATAGGGCTCTTGTTACTAACTCGAAATTTTAATTAAAATGCACACAAAGGCTCCTCCTTTATGCTGCTGTGAAAGACACAAACCTGTGCTTAATTTTAATTCTGTGATCGCTATGAGGAAGGACAGATTTTCACATGCGACCCGCTTTTTTAAAGCCCTGTATCAAATTTTGCTCTCAGAAACGGCTTTGACTTTCCAGTGATTATCATAGTCTTTGTAGACAAATTATGGGTTGTTATGTGAAACGTCATTGTAAAAGGCCACATTGTCCCACTGTTAGCGATCAGCATGATCCATAACAGATGGCTTTTGAGGCTCTGCTGACATTAACGTTGACAAAAAAAAAAAAAAAAAAAAAAAACCCATGCCAGGGAAATAATCATACAGTCAGGAAACGTACTGTAGCTTGCATAGTAATCTCATAAAAAGATTGCCTGCGAGTGCCGGTACTGCAGAACGGCTTTTCTTTCATGTGATAGCTATATAGATTTAAACAAGGCACCTTTTTTACGTCTTAACCCGTCGATGTAAGCTAATATTAGTATGTGACAGCGGTATCAGAGATGGTCATCTAGTGATTTCCTTTCCTACTGGATTTTCACGCCCACTCTTCTCTTCCTGACGGAGCATCTTCACAGTGACTGGCTGTAGCCCAGCTCTGCAGGTGCTGATACTGGCCTCAAAGCAAGCAGCATAAAGCTGATAGAGAAATAGCATGAAACAGGTCGCGACAGAATGGGATAGAATGGGAAAGAAATGGAGTACAAAGAGATGAGAGAGACAGGGTCTATTTTTGTGCCACTGGAAGCCTAATTTAGAGGTACAACACCGGGGAGACGCTAGTTTGGTTGGTTGTATTACCTTTATTCCAGTTTTGACCAACTTTGTGCTCAGAAATTGTAAGGATTTCTAATTTTGTGTAGCACGAATCCATTTCTCACATCTGTCTTTGTTCTAGGTCATATTTCCATAAAACATCCCACTTGTTATGCTCCGGAAATGAGATAGTAATTGTTACATATAAAAGTATTATATGTTAATACGTCCTATAGATGTGTCCACTAGAACCTGATTGTCTAGTACCACACACACTCCATCACACACTATAGGCAATTTGGAAACACTAATTAGCCTTATTTGCATGTCTTTGGACAGTGGAAGGAGACTGGAGTACCCAGAGGAAACCCACCAAGCAGGAGAGAACATGAAGCAAGAATTAAACCCCAACCCTGGAGGTGCAGGGCCACAGTGCTAACCACCACGCCTCTGTGCCGCCTCTATATGGTTCTCGAACAAGCATCATACCCGTTGGTGTAGCGCTTCCGGAGCACACTGAAATAACCCCTTATTTTCACCAAGTGAGAAAAAAACAATGTCTGTACTTGAATGTCATGCAAGACAACCCCCTGCCAAAAAAACAACAACAAAGAGAATAGTCTAAGCTGGTGTAGTAAAATGTCAGGTGTTGGTTGAGTCACAGCATCGACTCACGACAAAATTTCCACCTTAAAAAAGTGCTTACTTCTTAGCAGCACAGAGAATATAGAGAGATTTTATTGTATTTTGCATCATACTTGTACTATACTGTGTCACAGTTCTACAGGCTATTTTACAAATATTATAATCTTGAGTTGGTGTTAACACTTTATTGAACATGTGTGTTCACAGGAATTTATGAAAAATTACAAATGAAATAACAGGGGTTTTTTTTGTGTTATTGCTTTATTTGAAGTTGTTTGATCTTCCATTTAGGAAAAAATCTGTAACATAACAGTGTTTCTCTGTTAAATGTCTAATGCTTTTGTTTGACTGTAATAATTTTGAAAAAAAAAAAACTGTGAAATAAAAACATTTTGCTGCAGTACATCTAGTGCTGTTTTAATGAAGGTGTTAAATATAGGAATATGTATAAATTTGGGAAAAATCTGTAAAATAATGTTTATCTGCTAAACTTTAATCACATAAATTTAGCAAAAATCTGTTAAATAACTGCATTACACTGCTAAACTCCTAGTGCTGTTAGTTTAATAAAGGTGTCTAATCGTATACATTTAGGAAAAATCTGTAAAATTTCATTTTTTCTCTGTAAAAGATTAAATAATTTTTCTAAATTTAATGGTTTTGCACATAATATAAACTAGAGTATTTTACCTTAATTTTACGTTTTTTGTTTTTGCAGCCATTGCTGCCAGTCATTTGACCGGTTTTTACGCCTTAAAAAAATTTTTTTTTTTTCAGTGTACAGTAACAGAGCCCAACCGCAGAACACAGAACTACATGTCTTTGCTGGTTTAATTAAATAAACAACAACAACAAAACCGCTTTAAATAAATATGCTGTAATGTCCTCACAATAATGTTTATTTAAAAACAAAATGCATTCTTCTTTCCTTTTAAATAAACAGGGCAAAAAGCGACCATACAGGTGATCATTGGTTTTAATAAATCTGACAGCATCATGTTTGTTGATCTTTGGGAATTCTTGAACACAACAGTCTCTCAAGTTTAATAAATCCAGAAAACTGATTCACAGCTTTCCCTCCGCTAATCATCCTCTACTAGCAGACTATTTTTTAAAAAAGTGTCACGTCAAATATAGCTTACCAATAACAAAGCTTTCCTTGTTGTTACTGCAATATCATCTAAACTTAGTTGAGAGACTTAATTATTTTATTTTGATGCTAAAAAAAAAAAAAAAAAAGTGGCCATGAATGAATTCTCCCACAAAAAGCTGGTTAAGTATTCAGTAAATGAATCTAAAACCGTGCCTTCATACTGTAGGTTTAAATTCAGAATGCCTCAGAGAAAGCCTTTAGTGTTCAAGTGACCACAGAACAGCAGAGAAAAAAATCTGGCTGAGCCTCCCCTAGCTCCCTTGGCTGGCAAAGACACAGACTATGCACGGGAAAAAAGGTTTGTAGGAACTGTACTGTTTGTAAATAATACAAGATTTTTTTTGTATTTATTTTAGAGAAATATAATGCCTCATTGAAGGCCTTGAAGGTGTTAAGGTGCCGCTACTCGCCATTGCCTTGTTTATAAATTTAAAACGATTGCTGTCTCATTTCATTTGCATATTCTTTCATTTTCATTTTGATGAATGACTTGGGGCATATGATTTCTCTGTCACTTCATAGACACTTTGGCAAAGCAGGAAGTCAGGTAGATTTTTATTGTTCGCTTTTTTTTATATACATTATTAAAGAATTAGTTTTTAAAACGCAAAATGTGAAAGGGAACATCCTTGAACATCTAAGAATTTCTAGTGGTATCAATAATTCTTTGAACGTATAGCACTTTATATATTTATTTATCGCAAAAGGTAGATTTCTGGCATATTTCAGTGTGAACAATCAAAGAGCTCTTTTTATAACCATGAGCAAGGATGCCAGTTATTCTCTATCTGACTATATCATGTTATTAATTAACTGTTTTGTAACAGAATGGAAATTGTGTACGGTCTGAGTTATGACAGAAAATTAGAAGTAGGATATTAACAATGTTATGTAACCCAATCAATGTGAAACTCGAATTTTAACAGACATTACCTAAATACACATCACATTTGGGTGCCACCTTTATAATTGGTCGGGACATACCACTGACCCATATGCAAGACCTCTATGCTTATCCAAGCCTCCAGGCCAAGGGTAAAATCCAGGCTCTACTAATTAAAACCATATTTGATTTATGCAGATGCTTAGATCCAGTTTGTGCTGAGCTTCTAACATGGCTTCCTGGGTGGAGGAGGAAAAGAGATGCGTTCAAAACGACTCTAGCATCAGCAGGACGGCAAAGACTCTAATTTGCCACCATATTATATTTCCTCATCATTTCAATTTCAAAGTGATCTGCATTACCCAGCCGCAGGGATGAAAAGGGTGGAAGAAAAGAAAGGAGGGGCGTGCTGAAGTTCATTCAGTGCCGATCCCCATCATCGACAGACATCCTTTAAGCTTGAGCCACTCATAGGTAAAATGTGGTGCTTCTCACCATAACACAATTTCAAACTCTGCCTGCTTTCCCCTCATGTGTACACCCTGGAATTCCTTTGATATGGTGCAACAAACTATTACATTTTGTTTTTTAATCAATATTTCATGCCTAAATATTTCATCTGATCTTTCAAGCTCTGCAGCTGTTTTCATTGCACGAGGAAAGCTTCAGTCACTAGTTATGTTCACTGGGAAAACACTACATGTTTTGATCTCATAAGTAAATCCACTATTTGTTTGCTTTACTGGCACAACCAAGAATTTTAAAGTCTACACTCGCTAGGTCCAGTGTATCAGTAAATCTCGATTAGTAACGATACACAGTCATAGGAAGAGAATTGTATGTGTGTTTGTCATCAGTTTTGTCCCAGCTAAGGTTTTTTCTTTTTTTATGCCCCTGTCTGAACTTTAAAGAGAGGCACATTTTCAAGGAAGCCAGGATAAATAGATAGCTAAGGTTAAAAGTGAGTTTTTTTTCTTCTTCTCTTTATGCCAAAGAAGCAAATGCATTAGCATACTAATGCAAAAACATCTACTGTATGGTGTGTTCTATTTAAATGTCTTCTGGTTCTGGGAAAAAAAAAAAAAAACTTTTAAAGGCTATACAGTATAAAGAAAAAATTTCCAATTAAATAAATAAAATATATTTTTTTATGTTGTTTATCGAAAGCCCTGAACAGTATTCTAAGCTGTGAATAGAACACTGAGGTGCTACTGTCATTATTTTTACATTAATTTCAGCTTAACACATTTTGCTATAGTATGTGATTCTAACTTAAAGACTCACAAACTTTAAGTTTACTTTTTTACTTTGTTTTTAGTATATATTTAACACTTTCCCTGGGATGCCATGCGGGACTGCAGAAGCTTCATACGAGTCTCAGCTCAACTTTGGAATGCAGTTTTGCATGGAACGCGTGTTGTGTAATCCCGTTACATACACTAAACTTTACAACGACTGAAACCTATGGTAATGTACTTATATGCACCTCAATTTTGATTTAAGATAAACTTACAAAAAAAAAAAATCCATTTAAGACCCTTTATTTTATGCTATTTCAGCATGAAATTTGACTATTAACAACTCCGTACAATATATATATATTATAATTATTATTAATTATGTATTGGTCTTTCAATATTTTCACTAAATCAATGTCTGGTGTACTTGCTTTTTAGGAAAACGAACATTAAGTTAGAATTCCTATAAGATATTGTTAAATACATTTGCCTTATTGGAATTTGGCTGTGTTAAATATCAAGTCTAAAATAAGGAGATAATATGTCAAATACTGAGCGTTATGAATTAATAATGTCATAATATCAAGAAATGGCAACTTACAATTACATGAAAATAACAAGATAGCACTTGCCAGTTTTTTCAGAACATTCACTTCTGGGCTTTTGAGATCTTTCCCTGACACAAACCCTTTTTTCAGCCAGAACTAATAATGAACTACATCTACCATAGCTAATAACAATAGTTCTGACCTTCTATGTTTGATTAAAATCCAAATTATTCATGTTTAATCATATCACTCTGCCGATACCCTGCATTTGCATACACCCATGCTTCAACATATAACTTTTCTGAAAATGCTACTCCATCCACTCATCATTCAAAAAAGCTGATAGTAAATCAGCTCATGTGGCTACTTTGGTTAATGGGTATTTTGTGGCAACATTAAACCAAAGTAAACACCACACATTTCATCACCTACTGTATAGACTTGACATGGTTCAGCAAAAATACATTGACTACAGCCCCTTTAAGCAAGAAAAAAAAGAAGAAGAAGTAAAAAAGATCAATGAGCACGTCTTCAGATCATTCAATTAAATCAGCACGCAAGCCTTGCTAATTGATCTTTCCTTTTTTGCTGCGTTAATGAGAAGCTCTGTAAGCTGCACTTACTGGACATCTCTGCTCATTTGCTGACACTGTTAACATACAAGGTGACAGAAATTACAAGTAAGCTGGATCAAGCCAAAACTGGCATCAGGATATCTGATGGACAATCGATAAATAAAACAACACTGTACAGCTGTGTGCGCTAAGTGAAACATGAACATCAACACGGTTTTTAATTAACTTTAACAGGTTCAGTGACATGGATGGTCCTTATGGCAATCTCAGGTGGATTGCAGCTGACCATATTGTTTCATAATACTCTATTTAGGTGTAGATCAAATGGAAGTGTAAGTAGGCCGAGAATGGGGAATGTTTTCTGGGCAAACCAACTATACTTTAATCTTTTTATAGGCTTCATTGTGTTCAGGCCACTCTGCCTTGTTTAGGAAATGTAGGAAACATGTCTTAATGTCTCTGAGGACACCAGAGCTGTGTATCATAAGTAAACTGTCGATTCGATTTAATCTGAATTCCTTTTGACAGCACTGGTATTTAATGTCTAATTGCTTACGTTTTAAAGTATTAAGAATACTAAAATGATCTAATATGCAAAACCTTTGTTATTTACAAAAGTATATAACTTGTATACTTAGATAACCTTTTTAAATATCATATATCCTACAAATCTTTTATTCCTGCATTCCTTCTGTGCCACACTCCAGTACAATAGGAGGAGGTACTGCATGAACCTCACATACATTTAAAAGTAGTAGAAGAAGCAGCAATACTCTGAAGTGTTTTTATTCATTATTTAAGAAAAAAATTTTTAAGACCATTTAAGAATTAAAAATTCACCTTAATAGTTAAGTGTGAATCGACGCGTAATCGAAATCTGAGCCATTGAATCAGTTAATTAAATCGATCAACAAAACATTGATTAACTTGCATAATCGCTTACATCGCACAGCTCTAGCGGAAATACTGTAGTGCTTCAGTCTCATCAGATACTGTAGTCATTACACACACACACAAAATTGGCACTGACTTTGAAATGGCGTCAACCTTGTCCACCGGGTCCAAATTCATTTTAAAGCCATGTGGTGTTTGCGTCAAACATGCACTAGGGCAGTGCCTACAGTGAGAAAAATTACTGTGTGCCAGAAATAAAAGTACACACAGAGCCAGACAAAGAAAAGGGAAAAAATATTAATAAATTTTAAAAAATGTAAAAAAAACTATTGAAGGATACTGGAGGGGCACCTTATGTTGGATGGTTGCTAAAAGTACTAAAAGAAAAAAGAGATGATGTAACCAGAACAAAATGTCTACCTGAATAAATGAAGACAGAAAACAAAAAGAACATGGCACAGGGTAGAGGCTAGTAACTAACAAAAACAAAAAGAATGAAAATACAGAGAACGCCAGATCTGCAACAAGGTCTGCAACAACCATCCGTTTGGAGGCACTGTGGCCTGTTTGGGCTTGGACAAACCGCACGTATTGCTAGCCAAGGGAAACGAAATGAAGGAGTAAATTAGTCTCAGAAAGCTTTAATTAGTATCATAGTATGCTAAACCAAAGTCTACCCATTTATCTGTTCAACTCCCCCATTTCTTTCTGATGACTTGAAAAGTACAGACCAATAAAAGACAAAAGGAAAATGGATATGGATTTTCTCGCACAAGTGGCCGATGAGGATGATTAAGTAGTTCATCACGCAAAAATATAGAATTCTTCCCACAGAGGAATCGACCTGGCCTATAGATACATTAAAAAGCTGGCAGGAAATCGTTAAGCATACGGTCACTTATAGATTTTGTGGAGGACGTCGACCAATTGATCATCACTTCTCGCCGCGTTTGCGGCTGCTGCTCTGCTTCTCAGGCTACAACAGAGCACCCGGAGGCTGTAAAAGTACTATCCGGAATGACCCGGTGTGAATTACACATTACTTTACTCAGCTCATTCACCTAACAAACACAGAATATCTCCATATCAGGCAACCGCACCACCACGGCCATTAACATTGTGGGGTTTTTTTTGCCATTTTTTGCCATGTCTAGGAAGTTGGATATGAAGGTATACTGGTTCCTACACGCTACTTCTTGGCTACTTGAGCTGTTGTATTATGCAGCCATGCACAAGCGAGCTAATAAAAAGCATATTATAGATGCAGCATTTGCATATTGCTGTTGCATTGAAGTTTCAATGCCATCATAATAATTTAATTAGAGATGCGTCTATATATTTTGTACCCAAGTCAGCTGTGTGAATTGATCAAAAGCAAGGAGGGATGTAATGACCTGATGCGGTATCAGTACTAGAGGATCTGCTTTGAAATGCTCAGATTAATGTGTTTTCTGATCATAAAAATAAACATCTCCTTACAGCAAACATCGCCATATGAATAATTCCACAAGTATTTGCTCTACTCGTGGGATTGCAGTTGAGGTGACATGAAAAATAATGTAATTATATAAAGGGATTTAAATAAACCCAAACAGGATACATAATAATTTTTTTTTTCTAGGCTAATCAAATTCCAGTATACAATACAACATCACTGTAGTATATTTTGGCATAAACTAGGAACAGGTGTTTGCTTAACAAATGAATCGGTTGGCAAAGGGGTTGTCAGTATGCTAGAGGGCACTGGGTAATACGCAAAGCTCTGGTGTGGCTATTACTTAAAAAAGGTGCGCTTGTGAATCCTTAGAAGCAAGAACTGATGAGTTTAACAAGAATTGAGAAATTATGGAGAAGCAAAACCAAAATAAAGATTGGTTAGAAACGTATAACAAAGAGTGAAGAAAACTTAAGTATGAAGATTCCAAACCCTAACAATTAGAAAGATTGTTGAAAATTAAAGTTCTAAGAGCTGGAGTATTTTAGCATTGATAGACTAGATTATATATATATATATACAATTAATCAAAAGAAAAGCTGCCCTGGTGCTATGCATATTTCATAGTGCATTTATAAATAAAATAACCTTAATGATGATTTATTCACACATTTAGACGTTTAACTTTTTTTTAATCTACAAGCCAAGTCCATTAAATTTGAGCAGTAACTGCTGACTCTCTCCTCCTAGGCTCCTGAGCCTAGCGAGATGCATATTTAACACATCACAGACTTGACTGTGTCATTCTGCTGTTGTAATGTGTTTTCTGTGTGTTTTGATGATCTCCAAGGCAATACACTGCAAGAAACTTTGGTTCTGCTTGATTAACAAACAGTTACAACTGTAGTCAGAATGTGCTGCACCAATCTCATCAATACACTAATGTACTAAGTAGTAATAAAACAACTAGTAATAGCGTTGTTATAGTTTGATAGTGTATAATCAAATGATTACGCCAGTGTTGTTGTTTTTTTTTGTTTGTTTTTTTTGTCTTGTTAACCCAGATCAAGTTTTCATCTGGTTCTCATGATGGTACTCAACCCTTTTGTATGCAGCTGCAAACTTCTAGAAATTCCACGTCCCTCCCTCTGGACTCACCATTAAATTACACAAATTCACAACCTGAGTTTCTCTACTTTGGCTGTGTCGCATGTTTATCTATTATCACATACAATACATTGTACCTATACTTATGCACACAAGAACATTAAATTGTTGACAAGGTCTAAAAAAAAAGAAAAAGAAGTGCATTAATGTACCCAATGATCAAAAGACACCTCACTATAACGACCATGTCCTTGTTGAGCATCTCATTTCAGATTTAGTCCTCTTTGCTGCTATAAAAACCTCCACTCTTCCGCTCTATTTATGTGGCGCTCATTCAGTCCCTAGAGCATTAGTGAGTTCAGGCACTGAGGCCTGGGGTGCAATCGGTGTTCTGGATTTATCCCAAAGGTGTTCATTGCGGTTGAGATCAGGTATTTTTGCAGGACAAGTTCTTTCAGGGCAAGCTGAACATGATGGCAATGGTTTTTATGGAGAAGGGTTTGTGCACAGGGGCACTGTCATGCTGGAATGTCTCCAATAAAGAGAAATTTTAATGTTAATTTATACAAAGGTATTCTATACTGTACATAAATATTGTATCATTGCAATTTTGTGCCAAACCCATATGTTTTAAAAGTCCAAAGGCTCTTATGTGCAAAGAATTTAAAATACTACCCTTTTTTTTTTATTGTTGTTGGATTTAACGTTGTGTCTTCTTTTTTTTAATGGTCAGTTAATACAGTGACATTGTAACATATTTTAAACTAGTTTATCAGACAGTTAAAAGTTGCAATCCTAAATAGTAGGGATGAGCAATAAGTCACACTTCATTTTCAATTAAGACTCTGGATTCCAATGATTATAAAAACAAGATAATGGGAATTAAATGATTATTGTGCGCTCCATTTTGTACATGTTATAAATCCAGTCAGTGCATTTACTTTACTTTTTTAGTTCATCCCTCACTAAAAGCCCAAACTCACTCTCAGCTAGGCAGAGGCTGCGGCATTTAACTTTTTTTTTTTTTTTTTTTTGCTGTTGTTGTTAGTTGCATTTTTTAAAGTTCAGGAGAATTACCTGTTAAAAAAATGTGTCGTGTTTCCAAAATCATGTAAAAAACAAAAACAAAAAAAAAAAACATAATCAAGAGAATCTACTCAATGCTATACGCGCCTCCTGCAGCTATACGTAAATGACTAAGCACTTTTTAGAACATCAGAATTTATCAATCAACGCTGAAAGCCAGCTCGCAGGGTTATTTGTGGAGCACATAACTCACCGGTAGAGTTGAGTCATAAATGTTGCTGTGGGCTAGCATTAGCAAGCTAACCTGAGTAAATAAACGTGTAGCACAGCATATGCCGTGGTGACTCACAGCGTTTCCGCTTATCCACACATGATTGGTGGATACTAGGGACTCTTGATGAAGTTTGACTCATCTCAACCTATTCGGAGTGGCAGGGTTGGAATGTGAGACAAAGAGGTGGTGGAAAAGATGAGATGTCCGCTGCCAGGCTGACAGACATATTCCATCCTCGACAGATATTAAACACTTATTACTTTACACAGCACCGGCAGAGGAGTAGGTGAGTGCTGAGTTGCCATGGCAGCGTACTGCATTGGCCCACTCAATCCAACTCTTTTGCCCTTTTTTTTTTTCTAAAATCATGGCATATAAATTGTGTTACTATGTGTGTGTGTGTGTGTGTGTGTGTGTGTGTGTGTGTGTGTGTGTGTGTGTGTGTGTGTGTGCACACGTGTGTGCATGCGTGCACACACACCAAATCACAGTCAGCCTGTGCAACCATCCAACTCTGTTAGACAAACTCAAGGCATCTTTATGCAAATGCACTTGATTGTGTCAAAACAGGCAGGAAGTGGAAACAGATTTAAACAGCGGAAAAAGGGGAGGTAAAGTGACGACAAATTGAGAGTGAGAGGGGGGGGGGGGCAGGAAGAGCTGAGAAGCAGTAAGACAGAAGGAGAATCACATCAGTGATACAGGGATAGAAAAGTATCCCTTTTGCAAAGTTTTATTCACTGCCGGTAATCAGGATAATATTTCGCCATTCAAATACTTCATGTAAAACAAATCCATTAAAATTTTAACTGTACTTTAATATACATGGGGTTCAGTCAGCATATATCGTGTTTTTTTGTTAGTAAAAATACAAACTGACTAAAGCTCATGTACATTGTATCGATTGTGATTGATCTGAAAAATTTGAGAAAATAAAGTAAACAAATCCCCCAAAAAAAGCCAAAAGACAGCTGTACTGTTGCTGAAATGCCATATATTCTGGAAATTGGAACAAATACAAAAACAATAATAATAATAATAATAATAAAAAACTTCAATGTACACACAAAAAGTTTCAATTGGGTTAAATATTTTCATCATCATGTAGTAATTTACTGAGAACCAGTCCCATGCTCTCCATCCTCATGGCATTCCTGCAGTTTCAATTTGTGCTTGTCTGGAATTCAAAACATGAAAAAAATTTACGAATCTGTTTGCTTCACATAAAATCAAGGATAATACCATAGAGCAGGAGTCCTAAATTAAAATTTTAGAAGTTCTGGTCAATAAAATTTTCTTCAAGCTGGTCCAAATGTCCAAATGTCTTCCAGTCAGTCCAAAATATGTTTTTTGCTAGAATTCAGATCTCTATGTACTGTATATACAGTACAGTATATGCAATTATAATACTTTGAGTCTATAAAAATGACCAAATAAAAATTTCAATAACATCTCAATAATATTTATTGCCAGTTTTCAATCTTTAATCAGTCCTCACTAAATATTCATTTGCACGCTGCTGGAGGGAAAAGAATGTGAAAAGACTCTGGTTGCTCCGTCATTCTGCGCTCTCAGCTCGGGTATTTTACACGCCCTCACCTCGGACTGCTGTGGATACGTTTGCTCAAACGACTCGTTTTTTCATAGTGGCGCTTAACATTACTGTATTTTTATTATCGTCAGGGTTTCGCGATAAATGAGACAAATTGGTTTTAGACTTTCTCCAGGAAGAATAAACATGTATTTTTCTGTCCATTCATCTTCAAAAGTTCAGTTTTCAATAGTCCAAATTCCTTTTCTTGGAGTAAGCCATGCTAGGTCACGCTTTCATTTGTGTTCCTTCCTCACACTCTGTCCCTGCATGGTAAACTATCGCATTGATTGTCTCTGTTGGACCGCAAGGAAAAAATCTAGATTACTGGTATATTAATTAGTCTCGTTTATCAGAAAATCATCGGAGTCCGGATAGAACTGTCACTCGGTCCGGATCCAGATCATGGTCTGCCATTTAGTGATGCCTGCCCTAGAGACACTATTTTACGCTAGTGGTTGCCTTATTATGTTTTTGTCAATTGTATTTGGCTCCACATAGCTTCAGTAAATAGATCAACTCAGATAAGGGGATGATATCTTCATTTTTGCAGGGTTCTTTCTTTCTTACTTTCTTTATGTATGTATGTATGTATGTATGTACGTACGTATTTATTTATTCATGAGGGAAGTTGTTTCAAATAAAAAAAAAAAAAAAAAATACAAAAAAAAAAAGAATGCCATGAGTCCACGTAACACAATTGTGAATTTTCATTAGTGATTTGTGCTCAGAAAAGATTTGTATAAATAATGAATGAATGAATGAATGAATGAATGAAGGGGTTTACTGTATGAATATGGTTTTAAACCAACATAAACCTCAGCCTGCAATTGTTTTGGGGAGGTTTAATTTATTTCATGGTGTTCAGTATGAAACAAAAACCAAACCAAATAACAACAACAACAAAAAGTTTGACCTTAAACTGCAAATCAAAAAGAAGAAAAAAGATTTTCTACAATTTGTTATTTACGTTTATTTTAACACTTTTTAAGAGTTTTCTAATTAATTCTTATTATATAAAACTTTTACTTAATCTCGAACATTGCTCATACAATAATTAGAAGAAAAACTAAAAAAAGTGTGAAAAATGTGGGTCCGTGTGTGTCTGTGTGTGTGTGTGTGTGTGTGTGTGTGTGTGTGTGTGTGTGTGTGTGTGTGTGTGTGTGTGTACATGTATATGCTAGAGCAGCTAGATGAAAGGTGTGCGGTGGAACCGCAAGGCCTGAGGCTGTCAGTATCTCTCTACATCCCGGGTTACAGCTCCCTCCTGGCATAACAGAGCACTCAAGCAGCATGACCAAAAGCAAGCTCTGAACAGACTCAATGCAACAATATCGCAGAACTGGAAGCTTCTTCACATATTATATGGCCACAGACCAGCTCACCTATTTTGGGGCCATCCCCAAACTGTTACCACAAACACAATTAGATGTCACTATTAAATGTCAAGTGGATGTCATTGTATGCTGTAGCATTATATTTTCATTTCACTAGAACTACAGTGTCCAACCCTGTCCCAGCATGGTGATGTACCTGTGCATCAAGGTCCATGATGCCAAGATTATCCAAGGTTGGTATGGAAGAGCCCGAGGAGCTCACTGAACTGCAATGCAGACTGCACCCTGGGGCTCCTTACCCAATGTAAGTGCCTGACTTGAGGCTTGTGGCTGAATGACCAAATGATCGCAGTCATGTTCCAATTTCTAGTGAAAATGCTTTGTAAAAGAGTGGAGAACAATATATTCAGAAGGAAACTAATTATGGAACAGGATGTTAAACACGCACAAATGAGAGTAACATTCAGATCTACACACTTTTGACCATCCGGTGTATACTGTTACATTTCTGTATATAACGTACAGGCTGGTTGTCAGATCAGCTGGCTTATCAGGTACACCCAACTCATAAAGTTCCTCATTCACAATTTTATCAGGTACCATAAAGACCATATGCACTATAAAGATTCCATCTGTAGGTATTCGGTTACTGATTGGAGTCCTCCTGTTTGCTATAGTAAAGGTGTATCCCAAATTCATTGAATGTGGTCACCAAAAGAGCATACAGTAAATGACCGGGTATTATACGAGTGGTGGATCAATAGTGATATACTAGTACAAGTAGTAGTGTACTCTTATGGGCCTCTTTGGCACACCTACAGTACCTTGTTGCTCCGTCTTGTAAGTGTACGGTTTTATGCCAGAGCTCTCCAACAAATTCAGCATTGTCAGTTTATCACAGGACTGCTAGTGGCTGGATATTTTTAGTTGTCGTCTGATTCTCAAGCCAGCAGCCAGCAACACCGCTGTGCCTTACACATTCATACATGTGTTACACCTACTACCTTCCCACTACCTTGTCAGTATCACTGCTGAATATGTTCTAGTGATGGTCCTTTCGAATAGTCCAATGACCACAACTTTTCCTTAACGGACAGGACAGACGTGGGCTGGGACAGACTGTGCAACAGATTTGATGGGTCAGTCCAAGTAAGTGGAAACATATCAAATAATTCATATGATTGGTTTACCTCATTTGCCATCAAGCGTAAGCACAAGAAATGTACATGCAATACACAGCAACTCTGTATATAAACCTGCTCTGGTGCAAAAAACAGTATACTTTTCTCCAGAATTCTCTCCAGAATTTTTTTTTTTTTAATGGAAAAAAGAAAAAGAAAAGAAAAGAAAAAACACTCAAAGCTGGGTATTCTCACTATCTGTTCAGGCAGCAGGTTTATTTCCACCGAGTTTCCCAATTCCAAGTCAAGTTGTAGAAAAGGATTCACTGGAGGCCCAGCTTGATCCTGCTGCATGACCTAGCCTTGAGTTGAACTGCCTAAAAATCTTGCATAACAAAATTTATGCAGCGTCCCATCGGACTTGAAGGGCAATGTTAAACGTGCTCCTATCTGCATTCCCCCAGGCTTCTTATGAGAAGCCTCCTGCTGGCCCAGAGTGCTGAGTCAAGGGCTACTATCGCAAGCGCAAGAGAAGAATACCTACTTATTTGTGCTGCACCAGACACAAGCCTTGTTCGTGAAGCAATGCATTGCTAAACACTGCCATTTCCTCAAAGAAATTGGAGAATTGAAAGGAAAATGATCAATCAGTCACCATCTGTTGCCTTCTTTCTCAATAAACGCTGGTGTCACCATCAAAGAATATCGGAGCAGCTCAGCAAAACATGAAGCCCACCACCAAAAGTCTCTGGAAATGGCAATTACATGACTCCTGATTAAGCGCGGATAAACGCAGAAAAGAAGCAGAGAATGAAACAGAATACAAGAGTGCACATTTGCCGTTTCTGCATCCAAATCTGAAGATTTCCATCACCTTTTCTGCCGCAGTTCCTGATTAATGCAATCCCCTCACGACCAGGACGGAAGACAAGAGATATCAGCTTAAAATGAGCCTGAGACTCCCATTAAATGTTAATCTCTTCCAGCCTGTGCACCTCACAGCTCCATGACTCTGAAGAAGACAAGACTTGCTCTAAGAATAAATTGCAGCACACACCAAGAGCAATTCAGAGTTTAATAAGAAGTATATTACCTCCTCACCTACACTATTAAACATTATAAGTGACTGCCTAATGCCATTCCCTTTGTGTCTCACACAGCAGAATTAAAAGTGGCCAATAAAACAAATTATGAAAATTGTAACATGGTTAAGGCAATTCCAAAACAATCTCCATGTACAACAGTTGCTATAACTGATGTGAAGGAACTTTGCAGTTTGGGAACCAAATAGATGATGATCAGAAAGCTCCCATTTGAACTAGCTTTTCCATTGGAAAGGACATCACTAGACGGACAAGTTGATGAAAACGTTAACGAAATCCTTTGATTGTATATATTTTGAGGCAACTTCAGAAAAGGATGTGCTTGAGCATTACTGTCTCTCAAAGAGAGTGGGAAAACTATCAAGAACTGGTGATGAAGCGTGTTGGAGAGATTTGTCCATGAAGGCTCCTATGCTCTCTCTCCTATTAGGTGTTCCATTGTCACTCTGGGGAGCCGCGAGCACACTTCAAACTTCATAATGAGGGCCCAAAGCCTGACCCAAACCATTGCTACCATAGCAACAGAGATCAGGCTAAGGCGTCGTGCCACTGAAGCAGGACGTGCAGCGCATGAAAATGAGGGTTGCATGTCCACTACCCCCACCCTTCCTACATCTTCTAACCACAGGTCCAGAAAATAGAAGAAGAAGAAAAAAATGATCATAATCTAAGACGTAGAGGTGCTGTCTGACACCGGGGACCAGTGAGGCCATTTACAGCATCCATATAAAACCTTACACCTCAATGGCTTGGCAAGAAAGCAAGGGCAAGGGAATGACCAAGGGTGACCACAGCAATCTTGACTTTTTAGTATTTCCCTGACAAACTGAAAGCTCTCATACACTATCTAGACAACACACTCAAGCAAGACACCAATTTAACAGATGCCAATATTAAGCCAAGTACACACAAAAAAAAAGAGATGTGAAGTAGGACAGGCTAAGGTTTTAAATAGAAATGATTACTATTTATTCTCTGGGACCTTTGGGGTAACTTCAGGATAATGTAGATTAATGTTGTGGTTTTGCATGACCAAACTGTTAAAGCAAGGCTTGATATGTATGAAACAGGCACTTTGGCTTTAACATACTGTCAAAACAAAAAGCAAAGCAAACCAAAGAAAGAGAAAAAGAAAGAGTGACTTGTATTAAAACCAGAACAAAGCAATTTCCACACATCTGGGAGGTTGGTTAAATCCGTGTTGAATCAGATACAACAAATTCAGACAACTGACTGAATAAAACACCAACAACCTTGGTATTACTACCAGTTCTGACAAGAACTGGTAGCAATTCATTACTTCCAAGGAATTCATGTATGAATCCATGGCACAATTCCACACATTTATTACAAATAAAAATGAAATTTGTCACTTTTTTTTTGTGGTGTTGTGTTTTTAGCCCTTTCTTTCACTTTGAGTGTTATTGTTAGACTGTTATTTTTTCTGTTGAATTTAACTTATTATTAATAATAAATGTTACTATTATTCCAAAAAGGCATTATGCAAATGTGTCATTTAATAAGGCAATGATTGAAATGCAATACTGCTAACCAGTCCTAATATGGGAAATAGTATTTTTTTTTTTCTGATATGGGAAGAAAACAACACAGAAAAAAAAAGTAAATTTAAAAAGCCAGTTACAGTATGTGTAGACATGTTTAAGCTTGCAGACAACAATTTGTCCTGGAGACTTATACAGAGCTTTATAGAGTTAGTGTGACATCCACTGCATAAGAATTAGTAATACTTTATAATAATGTCTAATAAAGATTTTATTGCATAGGTTATCGACCTTGGGGTCGTGACCCTCAGATGTGAATGGTGTCACAGAAGGATTTTAAAAACCGCTGTTTATAATGTAGTTCTAAACGGATGCAATATACTTGACTTGAATATTGTAACTGTCATATTATTGATTGAAATATATTGGCCTTCATTTAATTTGGAGTGCCGTTTAAGCATTTTACACAAGACTGCCGTGACGATATATCCCAAATCCTGTCGTGTCAATCGAAATGAGATTTACATATGGCACTGGCAGAGCTCAGGGCTACCAGTAAAATGGACTCTAAGCCCATGAAAATATCAGGTGAAACGCAATACGCTAAGCCGACTGAACCGAGAAACCCAACTATTTGCTAGCGCTTATTTATGAGACACAAGGCTCACTGCCCTTGTGTGCATCGAATCAAAGTAGCAATCTAGGCTTCTGACTTTGATAAGCTGCAGGGACAGAATGGTAGTTGAGAATAATGGTTGAGTATGTAAAATGGGGTCGTTAGATGGATGTTAGGAATGCCTCCTGCCTGCATGAAGTCTGGATAACAAATTTGGTCTTAACTCTTCAGAGAATGTGGTCTATAGTTCAGGTTCACTTTCACACAGAGAGGAGTGAGTATGCCAATATAGGGAGAGAGGGGTTATAGTCCTTCAGTAGAAATATCTGTATGGTCTGGTTGATGTGGACTAAACCAGAAGACTTTTTAATTTCTTATGATATATTAACTCTATCACATGTAAAAGCCCTGGCATAGTTTCACTAAGCTTATGCAATGTCACATCATTTACACAATTTCCATCCAGAATTGCATTATTTGATGATGCGAGATTGAGATAGCTGCATAAAGCATTCATCATCACATCCCAAAGATTCTCAAAGTGGTTAGAGTCTGGACTCTGCATTGGCCAATCTATGTGTGAAAAGGATGTCTCATGCTCCCTGGACCACTCTTTCACCATTTGAGCCTGATGAATCCTGGCACAAGTATCTTAGACTATAACTGTGCCATCAGGGAAGAAAAAAATCTATTGATGGAAATAATGGAAAAACCTGGCCATTCACTATATTCAGGTAGTCGGCTGATCTCATTTTTGGGGCACATAACTTTGCTGAACCTAGACCTGCCCAACAGAAGTAACCACTGATCATAACACTGCCCCAACAGGTTTGTACAGTAGGCTCTAGGAATAATGGATGCATCATTTTATCCACCTCTCTTCTTATCCTGATGCACCCATCAGCGTGGTACAGGGTAAATCTGGACTTATCAGACCACACAACCTTTTTCCAATGCTTTGCAGTTCTTTCTTTATGCTCCGCATGAGGTTGAAGTACCAATCCCTTGAGTTCTCATCATGTTGTGATTGTGGCATTGCTCTTACTTTCACCATTAAACAAAGGCATTAAACATATGTTTCCTAGGCTTGTTGATAATGATCTGATTTCACTAAGCCTTTTAGTGATCTCAAATCACGCTCATTCCGGATCTTTTTCTGACCACATTTCTTTCTCGACGATAATGGTTCACCACTATCTTTCAAAGTTTTAATAATGTGTTTTACAGATCTCAGTAGTTTCAGCATCTCCTTAGTTGTTTTCTTTTGTTGCTGCAGAACAATAATTTGATCCCTCTGGAACAAAGTAACATATTTGCCCTGGCTATAGGATACATCTTCTAACACGGTTGATAAAGAAATGAGAACCTACTCAATGTACCAGTTAAGTTTAAATAAATTGTTGGCAGCTGAACCATGTTGTAATCATCCAATGGAAGGCTCCTACCTACAGTATTTGCTTAGTTAAATCCAGTTGGTGACTAATGCCATTATCCTATATAGTAGTTCTTATAGGATATACCACAAGTTACCACTTGAATTTAACAAAGCAAATAACTGAATAAGACACTTTTTTATTTTAATTTAATTTTTTTTAGCAAATTTAGTTGGTCATATTTCCCACATTATATCATTGCATCCCTTTTTTTTTTGCATCTACAGGATCTCAGTCCCTAAGCAAAACCTCAAGTCTCTACCAGCTGCCCGTTCTGGCAAGCTTTCCTAGTCCTAGAGTGTATACTATAAAAGGAGAGCTTTTACAGGATTTTAGACTTTTTGATACTTCACTTACTGGCAACCGAGTCAGGAACTCTCGCAAAGGTTTCATTTTCACCACTGAGTAGTTGTTTCTTCTCCTCTGCCCTTACATCATCACTTCCAAAGCAACCTCTTTCAGAATCCTTTGCTCTTAATGAATATCATAAGTTCAGGTTGGCGCCGTGGGAATACCGCCTTCTTGTTACCCATCATTCAGCATAAATTTGAAACTTAATCGAAATTAAGTAATCAGCTATCTTTGGCAGCATTATATTCAAAGTATTCAATGCTAATGATATGATTTAACTGAGCATTAGCAAACCCAGTTTAATGACCACGCTGAGCTTTAACACATTGCTCCCACTCAGCTTTGCACATCGGCTGAATCATTTCCCTGAGTTGTGTCATAGCCACAGCAACACGAATTAAAAACCAGCATGGTCAAAAATATCATATTCAAATACTGGGGGATCTTTGGATTCACTGATGCAAAGAGCATCATGAGCACTAATAGCTTTGATAATGCTTTGATACAATGGCCCAAAGCAACAATTTAAATTACAAAGTAAACTTGCAAGATTTTTTTTTTACTTCCTGAGTGCATTCATTTCTTCGAAGCTTAACACAATTAAATGCTAACATACAAAATGAACAAACACTGACAGAGAATGTCAGTGATGACAATGACTTTCAAATCCAGGAAATCGGTGCGCTAACTTCTAGCACCTGTACAATGCTCATGTCATTCCTAAGCTCACTCACCAGTTGAATGCTTTGGCAAGGGTAACTGGGCCTCAATCTTTTTGCTTTAACTGTAACCATGGTTTGCAAGGAGCTATTTCCCTGAAATATATTCTCACTTTCACTTAAGACTTTGATTTGAAACTTAGTGTTATAATCAAACTTGACAAAGATCACAGCATGAGTCCTTCCATTAGCAGCCAAGGACTTTCAAACTCGTCATTGAAAATACTTTCCCTCATTTGTTTTAATGCATGAAATATCGCAATCTTACTTATATTGAACTTAATTTAGACATTTCTACAGACTAAGAGCTTCATGGACAGTAGATTCTGAAAAGCATAATGTATCCTATATGAAGTACTCCATTCATTTTAACTACAGTACTGTACAGTGATGATAACTTCATAATAGCAAATTTTAATACATTATTAAAAATGTTCTAATCTAGAATAGGAGTTCAGCATTTTGGTTAGCCCTGAGAGTATACCCTGGGACTAGGATCTTGTAGAATGCAAAAAAATAAAAATGCATGGGTGTTTTGGGTAAAAAAAAAAAAAAGCAACAGGACTAAAGGTTAAAAAAATCGAGGTAAAGAACCATCAAAGCTAAAATTTCTAGTGTTAATAAAAAAATAAATAAATCAACCCTTCTCATTTAGGTTCTGCCACAATGCAAATAGAGATATGAATATTTAAAGCACCCAACAGATAAAGATTTTTAGAACACCCCTATTCCACAATCAAGAGTCTGTTATTCAAGCACTGAGAGAAATCAAAACTCAACCCTAACAAGCTGATGAATATTTGCACAGGTCCATCTCGAAAAGAGCATTTTTCCTTCCTACGTATCTGACAAATCTGTTACTCATTTAAGTGATTTGCTTCTACTGTAAACTGCCCCTGAGAGAAACCCGTTTCCCTTGTCACATTTAATTAAAAGCTCGCTTATTCAAGTAGGTTACGTACAATCAGTTAATTAGGGCAAAAGCCATTAGTTTCACACAAACTACTCGCCAAGTATAAACAATCATCCCCACAATTACTTCATTAAAACAACTGAAATGTTTGCTGTGAAACCCTCAAGGCAAGGAAGTCTATCAATAAGTAAATTAATTACGCCAATTAAAAAGACTAATATGCGAAAAATGATGATGAAGAGACTTCATCCCGAGGTAGGTGGAGGGTTAGAATGATTGATTAATATGTGATCAATTTAACTTAGGAATATCGGTAATGCAGTGAATGAACGAAACACGTGTTCGAATAACTCAAGGACGAAATGTCATTTAGTTAAACAATATTATGTCTGCTTCAATCTTTAAATGAATGAACGTCATGTCATTGTGTACATTTTACAGACAAACCTGATCAAACTGTTCTGTAGACGATGTTCACATGTTCAGTTATTCATTACAAATAGTAGGTTTAACATAAGATCATGGCATGGTTTTTAAAAAATGGCACAGACTTTGGATGGATTTAAGGGACTTTTAATTGTACTGTATTTAAATTTAATTGACACATTTAGTAGTGTGTTTGGTTTTACATTTCATTTAATATCAATTATATGGATATTTAAATAGTTAGCATTTCCTATCACAATGTCTTACAGCTGACCTCAAATCCTGTATCATCTGAGTAGATTTAAGATCCAATTGGCTTTAATATTAGCCCCCCATAACCCACCATTCCTCACATCGCTCTGACACGTCTATTCTAACGCTGCCAGATTGCTTGGCCAATCTTTGTCCAATTTTCTTGACATATCTGTTCTAACTCTGCCAGATGATACACAGTGCCTTCTTCAAATCAGGTCTAGAGCATGAAAGGGTCTCAACGATTATATTCATCCCTTTTTATTTAAAAAATAGTTGCCATTTGGATAAAAAAAAAAAGTGAAGCCTTTGACTGGACAATCATTGCAGTGATCAATAAGTTTCAGCTGCCATTTTTTTTTAACCCTGTCTGATTCAGTGAGCAGCTTATTATTTTTTTATTGTCCTGAAAAAAAAAATGTTGCTGTGTTTCAGAAGAGTCAAATTATTTGACTCTGTCGAGCGAAGAAAACAACAAGGGATATTGCTTAAATTATTACAATTGGGTCAAGAACTTTCCAGTGCGTTACTAAAACCTGGGAGAATATTGCTGACCTGACAATGAAACTCACAAAAAAATGTGGTTGGAAAGAAAATCATGGACGTTTCTGGAGATCGCTTAAACACTTGGTACAGTTGCACTGTAAAAGGTTTGCAGTAGAAATCACAGCTATGATTAATAGCGAAAAATAAGATCATTTCCACACACATACGATGTGACAAGAACAGGACAGAGTCTAAAGAACTGCGTGGCCATTATAATCTAATCAGAATCATAAAAAAAATTGCTAGGGAGCATAAAGATTGGACTTTATGGTGTTTTATAAGGTTCTTAAAACAATGACAGGGTGAATGTGTGCAATAATCAAAGCTAACAACAATCCTACATAATACTTTTGTCCATTACTACTACTTTTTAAATTTTTTTTATTTTATTTTACAACACATGAATAATCCCAGAAAACAAACGTTTACACTGTATACTATGTGGGCTTCCTTTGCCTGTAAAACTGTGCTGTATGTAAATGTATTCTAGCTTCTTTTGAAAAGAAAAAATGACAAGTGGGAGCTTTCAGTATTAGGACATCAAAGTCTATTTTGACGTGCAGATATATCCCTCAGAATAAATCAAAAGAAACCTGTGAAGGAAGAAATCGAGGCGTTTCATGCAGCTGCTTGTGATGGTGCCATGTTTGTGTGTGGCCACAGTAGTGGTTGTAATTCATGGATGAAATGAAATCCTGTTGTTTCAGCTAACCTTAATAATACTGCAAAATCTGGTCTACACCAGTGCTATTCAACTAAAATTTATAAAGATTGAATTAACGATGGGCAGCACGTGGCTTTGTGGTTAGCACCGTCACCTTGCACCTCCAAGGTCAAGGGTTCGATTCCCACATCAGGTCTGTTTGTGTGTTCTCCCTCTGCTAGGTGGGTTTCCTCTGGGTTCCCCAGTTTCCTCCCAAAGACATGCATTAGGCTAATTGGTGTTCCCAAATTGCACATAGTGTGTGAATGATCGTGTGTGTGCCCTGCAATGGCTTGGCACATTGTCTAGGGTTTATCATGTGATCGGCTCCAGGCCCCCCGCGACCCTGTAAGCAGGATAAAGCGATATAGACTACAAGTGATTGAGAGGGGGAATGAGTGAGTGAGTTAAGGGTAAGATGAGCCTGAATAAACAGTTAGCAAGAGAATAAATGTCTATAAAAGGTTTGACTATTACTGATTACTTTGTCAATAAATAAGACAAATTATCACTCATTCTCTATAGGGCTCATCCCGCCCAGGGTTGAGGGAAGCCTGGAGTCAGTTCTTGCGCACTCGGGCCACTAGGCAGGGTATCAGGGTGCCGCTCTACTGCAGAACAAATATGGCGTTTTTTTTTTTTTTTTTTTTTTAAGTATCCAAGGGGAGGTGTAATTTAGTTAGCAATTGCATACAATGTATTTTTAGTAGGCACCACTGCAAAGGGACAAATTTCAGAAAACACCCTCAAGAGACATGCTGAAATATTGCATAGCCTTTAGCCTATGCTGTATTTTTCTGACTTAGAAATAATTATGTGCTTAACTGATGCTCTGGTTGAAGTGATAAGCCTTATCTAAGCCCTAATGAGTTTGTCACATTCACACAAGCTGATAAACCATTCTACTGACACAGTGCACAGAGGCGTGTTTCCGGTTCAGTTGTGAGATCCTCTCACTACACCCAACAACCAAAACGAAAAAAACCTAAAACCCCAAAGCAAAAACACTGAGCTGTTGTGGTGGGGGTGTTAATATGTTGGAAAGAGAACAGAGTGAAATAAACAGAGAAAACTGAGCCTCTGGCAGATGAATAATTCAAATGGCTCAAGAAACGAATAATGTTTTTGTAATAATACAGTCTAAGCTTTCAGTTAAAAAATAAAAAGAAGGAAGAACCTAATCCTAATCTGAACAAGGGTTAGGTAAGAACTGATTAACTGAGTAATATAGTAATCCTTGATCACTTAGCAACTTAACACTTAAAAGTGTCTGAACAAATCTGATTCCAGTTACTTCCATTCATCTGAGATAAGTGCGGAACTACAAAAGGATTATAATTGCAACTAATAGGGAAGAGAAACTCACTCTGTGATTCGAGAAGTAAATTTCAGAGCAGTGATAATTGCTTTTTTGAAGCTGCTGCCTTAAAAACTACGAAGTGATGCCACAGAAAGGGCCGGGTTTGAGTTTGAGCTATAAACCCTAATTATGTCTCACAAAAGCAGCCTGTTCCATTTAGAACAAAGAAACCCAGAGCAATAACAGCTACGCCATTAACAATTAGTCACCACCGCACCTAATTAGACAGAGGAGATAAAAACAGGTTCTAAATTTAAACAGTAGGTTTTGTGTGAAGTTCAATACGCTCCACTAATGACATCTACCCGAGTACCCAGGCATGACTCGGGATCTGTCGCTAAATGGGAGATCGAGGGGCTAAATTTGTTTGTTGGCTTAATGGTAATAAACTCCTTTGGTTTGAATGGGGAAGAGGTTAACAAATGGCCACTTTTCCTGAGGGCAAAGAAACCCAGCATGTCTATTCATTCCATTCTAGAGCAAATGGCCTGATTCTAAATTGGTAAATGCATCTCTAATTAAACTTTGGCTAATGGCAGCATGAGGTTAAAAAATTTT
>JAAGKR010005458.1:0-50932 GCA_011419295.1 Clarias macrocephalus | reverse complement strand
ATAATAATAATAATAATAATAATAAATCCTCTACAAGATTATTCATAAGTGGTAAGCATTAAAGATAGACTCCAATCATCCCAGGAGTGGACATCCAAGCACATTCACCCGACGGTCAGAGCAAGCCATGCTCATAGAAAAACAACTAACCCATCTTAAACACTACAGGCCTCACGTTAATGCATGTTAAATGTTTAACTCCATTACAGCACAATTAGAAGAAGACTGAACAAGTAAGGTTTGCTGAGGTTCACAAAACTGTATCTGAACAAACCACAAGGTTTCTGGAACAATATCCTCTGCACAGTTTAGACCAAAGTAGGATTGTTTGGCCTTGATGCCAAGTGCCATATTTGAGTATACCAGAATATTTTAAAGCCAAATGTGAGGCCATCTGTCTGACAGCTAAAGCTTGAAATTGGGTCATGCAACAGGGCAATGATCAGAAGCACCCCAGTTAATCTCCATTAGAAGGGCTGAAAAATTAAAGAATCAAGGTTTTGAAATAGCCTAGTCAAACTCTAGACCTCAACCCAGTTGAAATGTTGTGGTGGGACCATATTGACATTTTGACATTAGGGTGCCAGGGTCATTTCTGAGAACAATTGACCCCAATGTCGGGTCAATTTAGTTAGAACATAATTGTTCCAGGCTCAGGCACCATTCATTGAAGAGGTGGTCTCGAGCACAGTACAGCGTTCTCAGGCACAAATTTTATCAGATATGGAAGCAGATCGCTGTTTAGATGTGATGTCATGATTATGTTCTCACTGATCAAAACCTGACTTTGAGGTCAAGTGTTCTAAGAAACGATCCCGGCACCCTAATTAGCCATAGCACAAATGGTCATTGGTAGCTCAGTGGTAGGTTTCTCACCTTCCATGTGGAACACCTGGGTTTGATTCCCAGCCAATGCCAAACCCCAGTCACTGGTGTGACATGCAGTCCTGGTCCAAAGCCTGAATAAAAAAATAAAAAAATAAATAAAAAAGGGCAGGGTTGTGTCAGAAAGGGCATCTGGCGTAAAATCTGTGCCAAGTTGTTGTGTGGATTGGATGGTTTGCTGCATCATCCCCTCTACAGGAGCAGCTGAAGGTTTAAAAACAACGTTAACAACAGTTCTCTTCCTCTCTTGTGTTTAATAGCAGCTCACAGACCACGTAGGTGCATACTGCCACCTGCTGTATGGGTGAGTGTAAATAAGCAAATATACCTGAGAATAAATACAAATAATGTGAACACTGGCCTGTGGGCGAGGGGGAGGAGGAAGTAACCATTTGTTCAAAAACCTCAATAAACTGAAGCATTGTGCAAAATTCCTCCACAACAATGTGAGAGACTTTTATCAGTCACAGAGGAAACAATTCCTTCAAGTTATTGCTGCTAAATATGGAACTACAAGCTACTGAAGCATGGGGGCTACAATTCTTCGCTATTTTTTTTCCCATTTCTTTTAGATAAATAATGGCATGGTGGAAAATGTTCGCTGAGGTTGTATTTGCTGAGGTTGTATTTCCCTGATATGTTCAGATGATTTTTTATTATGTTTTTACACTAACTTTTGAACATGAGTGTACAGTATATCAACATTTAGATAAAATATTAGCATGTTACACCTAATTAATCTGCCGTATCAGTACAGCAAATCTTCAAGCACATAGAAAAACACAGACCTTCTCCAAATCCACAAGACACTTTAGGACTGGATAAGCATACGCTCATGACTGCTCACAAACCCGTCGAAGCGTAAAGAGCCAGTCCGCTGTTCCACGCCCCAAGCAGATCCCACATTGTTCCTTCTGAATCCTAGGTTCAAATATCTGAGGCTCCTCTTTTGAACCCTGGCACAGATTTGCTCTGAGGACTCTATAATTAGAACATTCCTTTTTTTTCTTCTTCTTCTAAATAGGGACCACCAGCCCAGTTTGGCAGCCCCAAGGCACTGCCCCAGATCTCCATGCACCACTGAGGACGTGTGCTAACCACATGATCCCAACCTTATCCAATGCCTTTACCATCTCTAACTAAATCTCATTCTTAACACTGATGGTTTCTAACTGCCACAGTGACCTCAGCCTCGGTGATGGACTCCAAAACACCAGAGATTTCTGGCACGGCCACTGAAACAAAGAACATATCGTTTCACTGGATTACAGAGTTTCTCAAAGCGCTCTATTTCAAGTGTATCCCCTGTAGAGCATGGTCTTGTCTGCTTCTCTTTATCATACACGAGGCCAAAATGTCTTTTGCCATGACCTCTTAAAACTCCTCTAGGCCTGAGCTTTGACTTCTGGCTCTCCTCTACCACTCGACGGAACCAGTAGAGCCCTCTGTGACCCTGGAAATCTTTTTTTCTTTTTGAAATTTAAAGCTTTCCTCACCACTGGTGCATGTGCCCTAGGGTTCCTGCCATGACAGACGGTTGATGTCTTCTAGCCACAGCTGTCTCTATGACTGAGAAATTAAACATCGTCCGTTCTCCCTTTGTACACCTGAAGGTGTAGAATTAATAACCCTGAAGCATCTGGAAGGTTAGGCTAGGATTCCCCCTGGGGTAATCAGGTGATAAGTCAGCATAATAAAAGTAATATTTAAAAGTACTACATATGCAAGTAGATCCGTCCTCCTTCACCTCTTCACCTCCTCAGTTAAACACCTCAGTAAGCGAGCGTCCATTCAGCCTTATTGTCATCTTCATCACAATGAGAGCACATAATCTGTTTCCTGTGATAGAACGCAGACGCATGTCAGGAAACCTCATGGACCAAAATGAAGTCATGTTCATATTCTGAGACGCGCGTTGAAGGAAAGTGTTCAGAAATGTGAGAACAATGAGAGGATGTTTCTGGTGAACTCTCCACTTTGAGCTGACTCCTTCAAAACAAGTTCATGAATTAAATACACTAATGAATAATTATTACAAAGTGATTTTAAGGATCTTCAATAATTCTGTTAGACAAATAACTTTGTATTGAAATTAATTCGTGATGTTTTTTTTTTTCATTCATTTGTAAATAATATATTAATTGTTTACTGGTAGTTTGATAATTAATAATGATCTATTTTCCACTATGTTTTTAGTCATTGATTATTAAACTCCATAGCACAGCCGAGAAGTCTGGAGCTATAAACATATTTCCTTATATGAAATTTGATATATTTTATTCTTATTACAAGCCTAACACTAGAAATATCGAACAGAACTTGATGTATGACAGGATTCTACACACAGACACGTCGCTGCTGATCCAGACTTTTAGACCTCGTTGTATTTAACCTGCTGACGAGTAGTTTATTAATTCACTAAAGCCATATATATATATACATATATACTAAAGCTTTCAAATAAAGCTAATCAGTTAAAAGTTGCCTTTCATTCATTTGTAGATTTTTACATATTTTCTATAAATATCTGTTGCGTTCAGATACAAAAAACTGAGAGATACAGAGAGACAAGACAGATGATCAGATGAGAGAGAGAGAAAACAATCTCAGGAGTTTCTCTCTTCCTGGACAGAGAGTGTGTTGTTTGTGTGTTAAAAAGAATTTCCCTCTTTCCATTTCAGTGTATTTCCCCCTCATTTATTCATTGTAATGTTTATGGAAAAAATTTTATCACAATATAGTTATGATTTATATCTACACAAAATCCAAACGAGTAAAAATACATTTAATATCCCTAAATGGTCATGAAATCACAATACTTTTATTTATTTATTTATTTATTTATTCATTATTAATTTTTCTTACTTTAATTTCTCAGCTTAATACATTTATGATCTTGTTGATATTTAATGTTTCATTATTATTATTATTATTATTATTATTATTATTGTTGTTGTTGTTGTTGTTGTTGTTGTTTTGCCATCTTCGTAATGAGACCCATGAGGTATATCAACCTGGATTTTTTAAATATTTTTATTTGTTAAAATTTTCTTCATCTAAAATGTAGTAAATCAGCTGAGGCATCCATTTTTCACTGATAAAAACAACAATAAAGAATTTACAGCTCAGGAAGGCTGAGGAACAATGAGGAATATTGAGAAGTCTCAGTGTACACTGAACACCTCACAATGCTGTCTAGAGTCCCGGGATCACTTAAAACGAAAGCGCTTAATGCTCAGCGCTGTGAGAGTGTGAGACGTAAAGCAGTGGAGCGAAGGACTAACACGGAGGAGGTGCGGACTTGCTCGTCTTTTGTCTCCTCCGTGTTTACAGGACCTCCAGTTACTCCAGCACAAGAGTGTTGTTAACGTCATCTTCTTCTGTTTCTGGATTGTGAAGCGAGAATTGGGCGGATGTTTGTCTCGTGGCAGGAAATAAACTGTTGACGTTTCTGAGGAATGGGTGTGTGATTAATGAAGCAGATATAAATATTTTATTAATAACGTCAGAAGAAGGAGGAACGCTGACCATTAACTCAGAGAGAGGAATAAAGCATCTAATCTAATAGAACCGAAACATGTTTCTGAATTTATACAAAAGATTTTATTTTGAATGTGTTCAATATGTGACGTTATAAGAGTTTGATTCCATCTTAAGTTGAATTTGTGCAAATTGGTGCTATGACATGAACAATTTATAAATTACCTCATAGTTTTCTTTAGACAATTTGTGTTAAACATGTGTAGTTGCATCCTGGAGTGTGTGTGTGTGTGTGTGTGTGTGTGTGTGTGTGTGTGTGTGTGTGTGTGTGTCTAAATGTAAGTCTGACAGTTTTGTGCGCTTCTAGATTTACGGATTTTGAACAAGTAAACAAAACGTAATTGAAAAAAAAAGTTTTAAAAAGCAATATGATCATCTATCAGATTGTTTTTCTACTTTTCCGTGATGCTGAAAGAGCTGGGAGTGAAAAAACAAACGTGTGGAGTTGCTGAAAGACAGAAAAAGTGAAAGCACGGAAGTCCTTCCACATTGTTTGTATTCTTGAGGAGAACTGCAGTGCCCTCTGGTGGCCAAGACATTGGCAGAATACATTTACACACCACTGCTTTAATCTCTCTCACCTCAGTTCTGCTCGGTGTTGATTAGTTCTCTCTAACACGTGCTCTGACAATAGTGCAGGTTTATACAGTTTTAACACATTCGCTTACTGATACGTTATTGTAAGCGAGTGTGTTAAAACCGTTTCAAAATAGCACTTTGATAGCACTGTGAGTCTCTCTGGATAAGAGCGTCTGCTAAATGCCTAAATGGAAATACGCAGTAAGTCCCCTACATACATAGACACATATATAGTGTAAAATGCCTCTACGATTGAAGTGACAATGCAAGCATGACGAGTCTTCTCCCTAGACCCCTGACTACAGATGACTGTATTCGCACTGGATGATAAGCCGAGTGCTTCTGAAGCATAGATGAATATTTCCAAATGTCAAACTGCATAGGTGAGAGAGGGGTATAACAGCAGGAATAACAGAGAGGGGAGGGGGGGGGGTATCAGGGGCGGGGCTTGTAGGACGACTTTCACTCACACACACACACACGAGCTAATGGATTGGGAATAACCTCGGGTAACTCGAACCATGTCATGTGACCCAGATACCACACCTCGGTGAAAGTTTGGTAAACATGAACAGAACCGGGTGTAAATAGTTTTAGCCCATGCGGCTGGAGAGAATAAATCTCATGATGCACTGATTCCTTGTGACATCTAGAGTAAAATTCAACTCTTTGTTCCTCTGACAAGAAAACAACCAAGAAGGATGATTGCATTTAAAGCAAAGAAAATAACACATCAGCAACAGTAATAAATAACTCAAGACAAATGTATTATTCTCATTACTCTTTTCAGTGTTCTTTGTACCATATACAGTTACAAGATGTGATGTTTGTATTGTTTTGTATATTGAATATTTTATACTTAATTCACATTAATACCCTTAAATATTGTGTATATTTTGTGTGCTTTTTGCTGTGACAGTTACTGTATTTACACCAGTGGGCCCAGTTTTCATGACCTCACCTAGTGCCTCACAACCGCAGCACTGAATACATGTATGTTGTACATATTTTTCATACCCATTTAGGGGCTCAGCAGTTCATTGAATTGTTTTAATATATAGTTTTATTTTATATATTAAAACATATTGTTTTAATATATATTTTAATATTTATATTTTAGACAAAACATAGCAAACTTTTTTTTTATATATAAATAAAAAAACTAAATACCTCCATCTAGAGGTAAAATATAATAACTGCAATAATTTCAATATTTAAGGAGGAACAGTTAAAAAAAAAAACAGTTAAAAGTTTTAAAACATTTTATTTTTTACTTCGTTCAGACTTTGACTTCGTTTATCCAGGTTTAGTTTAGTTTTAAAAGGGTCTCCCGCACGCGCTGTGGCAGAGCTCCCATATGGTCTAGCGGTTAGGATTCCTGGTTTTCACCCAGGCGGCCCGGGTTCGACTCCCGGTATGGGAATGTCTCGTTTTAATATTGGACTCATTATTTATTACGTTCGTTACATTTCTCACTTAACATTTATTGTGTATGATTTTATTTTTCATGTTACTAAGATTACCGATGGCTATGTTTTCACGCCTTGAAGAGATAATAAGTATGAAAAAATAGATAAAGGAATGTCCTCCATAAATAAACCATGAAATTAAAGTCTCACAGATGTTCTACAATTAACCGAATTTTACTTAAAGTAACTTAAGTAATTTAACCTAAACAGAATAACAAAGTTTTTCGGGGCTTTATTTTTTAATCATATTTTCACTATACCACCGCATGGTGGCGGTAGTGTCCCTTTTCCCTCTTTTGACGTTTAACAGGACGATACAGAAAGAAAAGTGTGTACAGCTCAATTCCCTCAGCGAGCATTAATGATCTAACCATAATATTCTTACAGGATTTTACAGCTACAGTTTAATATGCCAACAATAATAATTATTTTAAAAATAATAATAACATTAGTGTGTATATTTGAGGTAATTGAGTACGTTTTGGGGTAAGTCAGAGTGTGTGTGAGTGCATGTGAGGTACTTACAAACAAATAGTTATAAACAAATACTCGTCTTTGGCTCGCTTTGTTTAAAATGTGTTGCATGAAAAAGAAAAAAGTCATGTTAAAGAAGGCCAACAAAGCAAAGTTTACTGTTAGGTTTCCATTTAACATTATTTATTCCCAGAACCCAGAAGTTAAATATTCGAAAGCGATAACTGTTAGTCGCTAGTTCGGCTAATCACGGTTAGATAGTTCCGCCAAGCATGAATGAATATGTCTTGGTGAAGCAAAATAACTGGTTAAATAAAGAAACAATTCAAAATCTGTTGATAATAAACGGTGTACGTGGAACTGTTGTATACAACAATAGCACACAGGCTTGTGCTGTAGTACTGAATTCTGAAGCAAGGTTGAATCTTCCTGTATTTTTAATGATGTTACATTTATTTAGGGAGATTCATCCTGTCACATACTTTCTGCCTTTATTGTGTACTGTAACTCTGATTAACTTTATGCATCTCCACCCAATTTGCTCACTCACTCACTCATCATCTATACCGCTTAATCCTGTATTCAGGGTCACGGGGGGCCTGGAGCCTATCCCAGGAGACTTAGGGCACATGGCAGGGTACACCCTGGACAGGGTGCCAATCCATCGCAGGGCACAGACACACACACATACACTCACTCATTCACACACTACGGGCAATTTGGGAATGCCAATTAGCCTAACCTACATGTCTTTGGACTGTGGGAGGAAACCGGAGTACCCGGAGGAAACCCACCAAGCACGGGGAGAACATGCAAACTCCATGCATCCACCCAATTTGTTTTTAGATAATTAATCTAGCAAAAGCTATGGGATCCTCACATGGTCCCCCACAATCATATTCCCAGCATTTTTCAATTACTATCAGAATTTGTATTTGTTTGATTCCTATTACAACTATATTAATGGTTACTTCTCCACACCTATTGAGCCAGCTTTATATTCATATTTGGTCTTATTCTATACCCTGATATTATCCAGTGCCTTTATGAGCTATATTGCTAATATTTTCATCAAGTGTTACATTAAAATATTTGGTCAAAGTAGGATTATTCCCAATAAGCCTACTGTAGTTGCTAATGCATAATCTAAAGATGAACTGTAAATAGTCCATTTTTGTACAAACTGTTAGAAATGGTTGTTTCTTAACTGCAATACATGGTACTGTATATTTGAACTTAAAATAGCTGAAAAAATGGTCAGTTTCACAATGAGATTCTAATATTTTTCAAAGTTATCTCCACAATCACTTGAGAAAAAACCACTACAAGAAAGCTGTCAGTCTGATGAAATCAGGAGATATAAGATGTCAAAATCTGACCGCCCGTAGAAGGTTTGATACTCAGCCAACATCAAGTGGCATACAGAAAAATACAGAAAATAACTCATCACTGCTCACAATGTAGGAAGAGTTTTATCCATGCAAAGTACTCTCCAGTGACAACAGCACATTAACACAGGAGAGAAACCACATCATTGCTCACAGTGTGGGAAGAATTTTAATGAATTGAGAAATCTTAAAACACATCAGCATGTTCACATAGGAGAGAAACCGTATCTGTACTTACAGTGTGGAAAGAGGTTTATTGAGAGAGGGGCACCTAAATTACACCAGCTTATTCACACAGCAGAGAAACTGTTTCATTGTTCAGAGTGTGAAAAACATTTTAATCTTCACCAACACCAGCAGATGTATACTGGAGAGAAACCCTATCACGAAAAAAAAAAATAAAGCATTTAAAGACAAGTTCATCTCCAAGCACATCAGCACATACACACAGGAGTCTAACTGTTATCTCTCTTTTCTTCTGCTCTCACCCCTTCTCTCTCTTCTTCTGTCGCTCCCCCTCTCTCCTTCTACCTCTCCCAGTCTCTCTGTCGAGCTGCACATGTCCTTCCTCAGCTGTCAGTGATACAGACCTCTGCCCTCTGGACCTGTCTGACTCGTCCTTCTGGGTCAAGTCTCAGGTTTTTTGGGAATGCGTGTGGTGACTGAGGATGGTCCAGTTTAACATAAAGATGGTCCTGGCCTCGGCTGATGCAGACAGCTGTTCTCTAACGACTTGTGACTGCAGTCGCTCAATAGTTCTGTATAAAATAGAATTTTCTACAGTCTACCTGAGCCTCCAATAACAAACTGGATGGCATTTTAACATCAATTGTTGTATGTTAGGCAGCTGGAAGGTCAATATATTATGATGGCAGATCAATCCCTGCTATCCATTTTACCCCAATGTTTAAAATGGGTTCCCTGTTGAGTCTGGTTCCTCTCAAGGTTTCTTGCTATTGCCATCACAGGGAGTTTTTCCTTGCCACCATTGCCCTCTTTCTGGACCATAGAGATTTTGGTCCAGAAAGAGCTTTCAGCATCAGAAATTGCTTTTTTTTTCATAATATAAAAATTGACATGAATGTTGACATACTGTAATGACACATATCCCTGATCTGAATTTCCTGTTCTACCAGATGCTAAAGGTGCTCTATTGGTTTGTGATCTGGTGACTATGGGTGGCGTTTGAGTATAGTGACCTCACTGTCATCATCAAGAAACCAGTTTAAGTCGATTTTAGCTTTGTGACAATGACATGTTATCCTGTGGTCATAAAGGGATGGACATCACCAGGAACAATACTCGGGTAGGGTGTGGTATTTAAACAGTGCTTAAACTTAGTACCTATTTGTACTAAGTGTGCCTCTCTTACATCACCAGCAGCCACCTAAACCACTGAGAAAAGGCATGATGGCCATGCTTTCATGATGTATATGCCAAATTCTGACATATTCTGAATGTCGCAGCAGAAATTGAAACTCATCAAGCCATACAGTTTTTTTTCCAATCTGTTGTCTGATTTTTGTGAGGCCCTGTGAATTGTAGCCTCTTTCCTGTTTCTTCTTTCCTGTTCTCAGCTGACAAGATTGGGACCTGGTGTAGCACATCTGCAAGGTTCAACTTGGCACACCTCTGTTGTAATGAAATGTTATTTGAGTTACTGTTGCTTTTCTATCAGCTCGAAGCAGTCTGGCTGTGGTATCAACAAGGCGTTTTAATACCATTCATTGTAACCTCTAGAGATGGTTGTGTGTGAAAATTCCAGTAGATCAGCAGTTTGGGAAATATTCAGGTCAGCCCATCTGGCACCAACAACCATGTCACGTTCAAAGTCACATAAATCTCCTTTCTTCTCCATCCTGATGCTTGATTTAAATTTCAGCAGATCACATTCTGGGATTTATTTGTATTTTTCATACCAAACTACGTTCATCTCCAGGAGACAGAACATGTGGTCCTATGGTGTTTATACAGTGGTATTGGAAGCAGGCTACTTTTCCGTAGCACAGTACAGGGTGGACCGTATTGTTGGCACAGGTGAACATGGCACCTTCAGGGATTTGAAAATTGTTCTCAAGGATATACCAGACTTGTGAAGGTCCACAATTTTTTTCCTCCTGAGGTCTTGGCAAATTTCTTTTAAATTTTTTTTTTTTACTTTCTCTTGTTGTCAACAGAGGCTCAGAGTTTAAGGTAGGCCTTAAGATACATCCACAGTACACGTCCAATTGTCTCAAATAATGTCTGTTAGTCTGAAAAAAGCATTAAATCTGGCAAATGATGCAAAGTGCATATCCAGGTCAAACATCTTGGGTGTGAAAGCATTAAAACTGTTTTTGGACATTTTTAATCTGACTCAGATGAACCTGAAACCATATTATTTGGTTTATAGTCAGCTGTGAATCTGTGTCCCAGATGTAGATACAGGCACAGACTCTTTGAACTTTTATATGTTCATTTATTTATTGTTGTGCCTTTCTCAATGTTGCTGTGCAATTAAAACAGGGAACATACAAGCTGAATGCTACAGTATTTGCCAACAGTCAGTGATGGTGTCCATTCTTGGCTTCTAGACACCCTAAATATAAGAGCACAAACCCTGTATCATGGCTTGTAATTGCCAAAAGCCAAATATGTTATATACTGTTTATAATGGAAGCCAGCTTACTTTGTGGTTAACCAGGAAAAGCATGCTTCCACCAGACTAACAGTAGCTTGGTAGAGAAAAAAAAATGGATGAGGTGCTGGATGGCTCCTTTAATATTGAAGACTGCAAATGTTTTGTGGTTTCTGTTCCAACGTCACTGATTTTAGCTGAGACAGATCACATCCTTGTTAATTTTAGATGAGGTGAAAATGGCAAAATGGCTTTGGTTCACCTGGTGTTTAGCAGGGCACATCTCAATCAGTTCATCAGTCATCCTTGAAAAATACTTTTTTTTTCTTATCTGTGCATACTGGCCTTGTTGGCTTTGGCTTTACTGCACCATTTCTTTTTCCAGAATGCATTTTCCAAATTGGAAAATCACTAAAGTGCATCTAAAAAAATTTTTTATTAAAGTGAAATATTTGATGCCTTTTTGTTTAAATTCAAATGATCACAACATTTAATGATTAAGTCCTTAAAATAAAAAAATCAAATATCTCAAAATCTAAATAGGTTAAATTTAAGTTAAATTAAGCCTTTATTTGACACATATACATTAAATACTGTGTATCTCTTGCTGACTTTATTGTCAGCTGACTGCCTCTATAATGATGATTTGGCACAAAGGGTTCTGTATTAAAACATACTCATAGAAAATTTTTATTAACAGATCTGTTTGATTTAGAAACATAAACCTGATATTGCAGTAATATATTTGAGAGAGTTCACTATGGTGAAGTGTGTGTATGAATTCTCTATGAAGTGTGTGTGTTTGCAATGGGTTCTGGAGTATGATCAGAGCCTCCTTTTCCAGAAACACGACCCTTTAGGCCTCAAAAGACCTTATAATGGAACCAGCAGAGGTTGAACTGTGCTCTTCTAAAACTACTCCATGCACTCCTGGTCCTGCTGGCTCACAAGTAACCATTAATCATATGTGTGGAATTAAATTTGAATCTTCAATATGGAAGAGATTCACCTTCTTCTCTTAATCAGCTTCATTACTGCTGGGTTGCATCCTGTCCTAATCAAGGAAAAGCAAAGTTATTATCAAAACATTATCTGTTTTGTCATTAGCTTTGTGGGGATGTGCAGACAGAAACTTGTAAGGCTTCAGGTGGAGCCTCTGTGGAACACGTCACCCCTGTGGACCTTCAGAAGAATGTTAAAAAGGAAGGAACTGAAGATGAAGACAACCTCTGTAAGTCACAGAGCACATTACAGTCCAATCCGTCGTTCAGTAATGATTTTTGTCTAAACCTAATTCATGAATTAACTGAATCAATTACTTTTTATATATTTTTTTAGAACTTTACATGAATCAAGTAAAAAAGGAAGAACTTAAAGAAGAATCGATGTTCTGTAAGACAGTATGATTTATTTGGGACCAGACTGACCTCAATAACTTACTATAATATTAACGAGTATTGATTTTTGACTTGGTCAGTTATTCAAGACCTGAGCACCCTGGAGGGCAGTCTGAAGTAAAAGAGGCGCTGACCGGCATTTTTCACCACGGTATTGATGTGACAGGACCATGACAGGTCCTGCGTGATATGGACACTGAGGTATCTGAAGCTGTGCACTCTCTCCATTAGCCTCTTGTTGATGACGGGAGTCTGGTAGTTCCAATCCTGCTTTGTACTAAAGTCCAGCTCCTTTGTCTTGCTAACATTTAGAAGGAGATTGTTCAATCAGAAAGGAGATTGGCACCAGTTCTCCAGATTTCCAATCTCCTCCGGGTAGGCCGTCTCATCGTTGTCAGTGATCAGGACCACAACAACGGTGTCGTCAGCGAGCTTGAGATCAGTCCACGTATATCACAGCACACATTATTCATAAGGGGCCACTTTGACTTTCTTTCTGATCAACACATTTTAAAAATCTAATCATTATAATAAATAAATAAAAAGAGAAGATACAGTGTAGGTTTGATACTGATCCCACAAGTAGGTATGAGGAATGATTAATATCTTAATGTTTAATGTGAAAAATCTTAATGTTTAAGCTTTGCAACTAGCACCACTTCAGAAAGGCCAAAATATTGGCCTCCATGAAGTCCCCCCCCCCACCCCCCCCCCCAAAAAAAATGAAGGAGTTTTGAAATTTAATCCTTCAACACATTATAAAAACCTGTGAGAACTGTGCCAAAATGTCAGCTTCATGGAAAAAAATGTGGTCAGAAACGAAATCATGAATGGAGGCCACTTTTAAATGCTTAGTAAAAGGAAACTGACAGTATAAATCAGAGCAATGTTTAATAGTGAACGTAAGAGCATTTCCACATGCACAATGTGAGGAGACATGTTCTGATGAGTCCAGATTGTGCCATCATACAAGCCTCTGGAGGCAATGGAAAAGTATAAAAGTATAAAGTCTAATGACCTGAATATACCAAACAACCAGCCAAATAACCAGGTTATCACATCAAAATGAAGTATTTTCCTCCAGGATTCAAGTTATGAAAGTGTGGTTCTGGGAGCATGCAGAATACTTTTCACACATAAATTGACTAATCAAAGCTAAAATGTTTGAGACTTTTTTCATATTTTATTTTTAAAAGTGGTAGTTTTCATATACTTAATTTTTTATTAATTTTTTTGCATTATTGATATAAAATATATCTTTGTTTTATGCAGACTGTGTTGTACAATTTTTTTTAACTGTTTGGTTCATATCTATGTGCTAAGGATGGTTTAGGCAGGTTTAATGATGTTCCTGTGTGTTTAATGGGGGGGGGGGGGGGGCATAATTACTTATCCTTATGCAGTTGCCATGTACAGTGCTTATACAGTGTGTTTCACTACAGGAAACACAGCAGATCCATCTTTTCTGGAACAAGCATGCTTCCAGTCCTTTTCTGTCTGTTGATATTGAAGTTGAAGAAGATGATGATCCTCCCTGTTTTTCTTTACCATAGCTCATTCCCAATGTCTTTCAGGCTTGACTTAATGACATTTCTAAAACATTTTACTAAACAGTTACATCTGACTAACACAGCATCTCTTAAAAATAACTTTTTACCAAGAGTCAAGTGGTGGTAGTGTGATGGTCTGGGGCTTTGCAGCTTCAGAACATGGACAACTTGCTATATTTGATGGAATCATGATTTCTGCAATCTACCAGATGATCCTGGAGGGGAATGTCTGGCCATCAGTTTATGACCTTAAGCTCACGCACATTTGGGTTATGTTGGACAGTACTCTAAAACATATGAGCCATTACATCTAAATGACTAGAAAAATGGTTTTGGAGTGGTCTAGACAATGTCCGGACTTAAATTCGATTGACATGCTGTGACATGACTTAAAACAGGCTGTTCATGCCCCAAAACCCTCCAATGTGGCTGAATTAAAACAATTCTACAAAGAAGAGTGGGCCAAAATTCCTCCATAGCAGTGTAAAAGACTAATTGTAAGTTATTATGAATGCTTGATTGTAGTTGTTGCTGCCAACAATGGGATTATTAAATAGTTAAATTCTTAATTAGGGGCACTTTTTTTCACAAAGGGCCAGGCAGGTTTGGCCAGGCAGGTTTCGGGTTATCTTTATGTATTATTAACATTTGTTTGATGATCTGAATTATTTAAGTGTGACAAATATGCAATAAAGCCTGGTCAGCCCACACCTGAAATCAGCAAGGGGCCTCAAGTACATTTTGCTCATGGTCAACTACGCCACCTGGTATCTTGATGCAGTCCCACTAAGAAAATTGACCCGAAAAACATCACCAAGGAGCTGGAGCTTCTTTTCAGCTACATGGGCCTGCCCGAGGAGATCCTGACCGATCAAGTTATGCCTATTACATCTTGTTTAATAATGGATCTGTGTTGCCTGTTGCAGGTTAAGCACCTTGGCACTTCAGTGTATCATCCCCAAACAGACAGGTAGAGCACTTTAATTAGACATTAAAGAGAATGTCTTCTGGGGGCTAGCATGTTATACTACAGATTTGTGCAAACTTCCTCTCTATGGCAGCACCCCTCTCTTGTTTCCTTAGGAAGGGCATTTCACTTTTGAAAACCCACCTGACCAGCTCCCCATCCTCCACAACCCTGGATTCAACATGGCACACATCGTGCGCTTTTCTTATCCCGGCCAAGTTTGAAGCTGAGATGAGGTGCTGTGACGGTGGGTTTACACTCCTCACTCGACTGGGAAAGTGAGATCAAGGAAACCCCTTCATCAACACAGGCTGCTCCACAGCTTGTTCAGAAGGGTTGGAGGTCACCTTAACCTGCATGGGCTGGCAGCACATAGCTCTCCACCATCCTATGGTCATCTGTACATCAGTATGGTAAGTAGCTGCTCTAAAACACAAGACTTACATGCTTTCTGTGTCTGTGTGCCTCCAGGCTTCAACCACCTTCTCTAGTTCCTCTAGGCCCTATTATCTGCAACAATCCCCTGCTTCAAGAAGTCTGCTTCCAACCACAAAAGCAAAGGACCTGCACTCTCTCCTTCCTGTCGCTCACCTCCTCAACCTTTGATTTAAATAAAAGAGCACCCCTTTTCTCTAAAGCATTGTCTCTCTGTGTCTGTGTTCAATTTGCCCAGCTCAAGGCTTTTTTTTAATGACTCATATGTCACTCGGTTGTATGTCAGTGAGGTCCACGGTTGGGTGAGGAGGCCTAAGGCACAGTGTTCCAAATCTTCCTAAATTTTTTTGGATTCTAACCTTAATAAACCATGGACCTTATGCCATGCACAGGTTGAATTATTTGCCATAATGGTAAAGATTTGGACCCCTTAGTTCCAGTAAAGGGAAACTTTAATATTAAAGGATACAAATACAGTACATCCCATACAGATGTGCACTTCAAACTCAGGCAACAGATTGTGGAGAACCACATATGGGTGTGATGGTCAGGTGCCTACAAACGTTGGGCCACATTAAGTTGTTACTGAAGAAGATTTTAGTGGGCCTTCATGTCCACTATGTTTACAAGTGCTATATGGCTTTTAATATGATTTGTTAGTATTGTGTTACTTCAAAAGTAAGATGACTGAAGAATCACAAGACCAAAAGGCATACAATTATACAAGAGATGTTTGTTTTTTTTCAGGAATAAACACAACCTGGGCATTCTATAGTCTAAACAAATGCTGGACAAGGCCATTTTGATTTAATTCTCAAGTATGCATCTATGACAACACAATCTAGAGCAAAAGATTTTAAAAATCTTTTTAAAACATTTTTTAAAATCTGTTGATACCTAATATACAGTACACACTGGCATCTTGTTTCCCATGTTTAAAATACATTACAGGAAATGTAGTGTGGTCTGTCAGTTAACAGCAATGCAGATTCAACAGGCACCAATCTTACAGAAAGAACTGTATAAAGGTCTGTACTGTATATTCACATTAGGAGAAAGATCAGAGGATGCAGCACAACCAGTAGAATTCATGCTGGAGAACCTGGTTGTAAAAACCTTTGCATGTATGTTGGTGCTGACATTTCTTGTGATTAAAATTCTGCACAACTCATGAGCACTGATATGTCTTTTCTTCACTGCAATATACTAACGATAACCCTTTCCTGTAAACATTTTCCTGTGTTTTTTCTTCTGAATGACTGTGCGGGTGATGCAGGGGACCATTCTGTTGATTAAAGCGCATCCCACACTGTGAGCACTGCTATGTATTTGTTGCACTGTGAGTACGCAAGTGTTTTTTGAGATGATTTAACTGAGTAAAACTCCTTTTACACTCTGCACATTGATATGGCCTTTCTCCACTGTGAATGCGCTGATGTACTTTTAGACTACTTTTTATTGCAAAATTCTTTCCACACTCTGAGCACTGATGCGGCTTTTCTCCACTATGAACGCGCTGATGGATTTTAAGCTGACCTTTGTCTTTAAACATTTTCCCACACTGTGAGCACTGATACGGCCTCTCTTCACTGTGAATAAGCAAGTGATTACTGAGCTGACTTTGCTCTTTAAAACTCTGCCCACACTGTGTACAGTGAAATGGATTCTCTCCAATGTGAGTGCAGTGATGTAATTTTAGACTACATTTTTCTGGAAACATCTTCCCACACTGTGAGCACGGATACGGCTTGTTTCCTGTGTGAATACGCATGTGTGAACTGAGATGAACTTGTTGATTAAAACTCTTCCCACACTGTGAGCACTGAAACGGCTTTTCTCCTGTGTGAATGAGTTGATGTCGCTGAAGAAAGCAGCGTTTTATAAAACTTTTGCCACACTCCAAGCAGGAATGTAGCTTTTCTCCTGTGTGAGTGCGCTGGTGTAGCTGGAGACTACCCTTTCGAAGAAAACTCTTTCCACACTGTGAGCACTGATACGCCTTCTTTCCTGTGTGAATACGCATGTGTGAACTGAGATTAACTTTCTGATTAAAACTCTTCCCACACTGTGAGCACTGAAATGGTTTTTCTCCTGTGTGAATGAGTTGATGTCGCTGAAGAAAAGAGCATTTAAAAAATATTTTGCCACACTCTAAGCAGGGATGCAGCTTTTCTCCTGTGTGAATGCGCTGGTGTAGGCGGAGACTATAGCGTTGGGTAAAACTCTTCCCACACTGTGAGCAGGGATAGACTTCTTTCTGCACCTGGTTATTAAAGGTGTTACTGCTGAGAGTAACAGAGGCGGTTTCTTGGAAACTGGAGCTCATGGTGGTGATATGGTTCTTGTCTTTTAACTCTCCTGACTCTAGCAGTCTCTCATGTTCCTCACAGTGGCATCTTCTAATATGTTTGTTGAGGTCAATTTGAGACGTACAGGAAAGTGAACACGAGGAGCAGGAAAAGAGTGGTACCTGGTCATCTTTCATTTCTGAGTTGGGAAAGAGAACATAATTAGAAATTCATAATGAAATGAGTTACATTTAGCCCTACCAGGCAAACTATTTCATATGATGCTATGTCAATTTATCAAAACACTGATGCACAGAATAACAACAGTAAAACCTACCATCCCCAACACATAGATATGAACTAACCAGTTCAAAATGGAATGCTACACTACAGTCTGTACAAAACAGGTGCCTTCCATAACAATAATGCATGAACATTAAAAACTTAAGTAACTGAAAATTACCACTTGGTAAGAGAAATAATACTAAATAGTTGTCTATGATTAGATCATAATTGCCAAAGTTATTGGAAGGGGTATGATATTTTCACAGTGTCATGCTTGGAGGACAGCAACTGAAGACTGTTGTTTATTGCAGTGGAGTTTAAACATAATTTCATTAAAAACAATAATAATAAATAAATAAATAAATAAAAACACTGTACAAACACGAAGTAGGACTAATGATAGCCAGCACGAGACGGTGAACAAAAACGATAAACTCAACAGCTGAACAGAACAAATGCAAGACAAAGAAACCAACACAAAGAAGGACTACATATAGAAAGAAGACTAATCAACTAAACAAGGTGCAGGTGATTTACAACAAAATGGCTTGCGTGCAGTGCATACTGGGTAATGCAGTTCTGCGGTAAATGTCAACATAAAAGTCTCAAAACATAAGTCACAGAACAGGTCAAAAACAAAAACAGGACAACTGTCAGAGGATGTATTAGTTTGTTGGGCAGTAAAAGATATACCTAGGTAATTTCAGCTGGTAATAAATAAATGAACATATACAATTCAGTCCAGTTCAGATAGTTAAAGCATGGAGAATTCCCTGAGACTGAAGAGTGTGCATTTCACCGGCAATAAGTTATTTCTTAAAAGGGATAAAAATGAATGTCCTCTTAACTCTAGAAATTTTCATTACCTTTGGCAACACTGCAACTCCTGTCACTTACAGAAGAAATAAGTTCTAAATAGAGGCAATAAAAGATGGTAGTACTTCATGTTTGACAGTAACTATGATGGCTTGTATCCCAATTCATATAAACACTATGAGGAATATGCATTCTTGTACATTAGGTATATGGTTCTGTTTTTTTTTATTTATTTTTTTATGGGTAAGTTCAAAATTATTGGACTATTACTGATCAAAGATGGCAATGAACATGGCTGCCTCCTCATATGATCAACAGATATTACTGGAAAGTGGTGCCATAGTCACACATCAGAGATGGGAAATGGGAATGTACCCAAAAAAGCTACCAAAAACACTTCAGGATTAGGTTCACCCACCCGTTTTCTTTAAAGCAATGGCATTTGCAGCATTTCACTCATGTTACACATCACAGTAGGTATTGACTAGATGCTGTTTTCGACAGTTACAGAGTAATTGTGGAATGCCATGCTTCTTGTAAGCACACACGGAGGCAGCTTAGTATTCAGTTTATTGGTTATGTGTCAATGAACAAACACGAACGGAATATTAAGAGGGTATACCGAGTGTCTTTGCAATGGAATATCTAGGTGTGGATGGCATCTGAGTTCCACACATGATACAGAAGACCTTTCCTAATTTGGTTCCAATTAGGACATTAACACCACCACTAGGTGAACAACACTGATTATCAATTATATAAGTAAAGTGGTGACAGAACCAAGGGCACCCAAGTGACTGTGGGGACAAAAGGCCAGCCCGTCCTGCAGAAAATCTAAAGTAGCACAAATTGCTGAAAATGTTAACTCGCTATAATAATATCAGATGAACACATGCATGCACAATCAAACTGATCTACAACCACCTTAATTTGTTCATACCCACCTACCTGAACTGCTATTTGCAATATTTGCACAATATTTATCTTATCTCACTCTGCTATTTACACAAAAATACTTTCGACACAATGTCAATTGTTTACTGTTGAGTGTTTCTCACTACCTCAACTCATATCTCATCATACACTCTGCTATTTGCACAAAAAAAATAATTTTGACGCAATGTCAAATTGTTTACTGCTGCTTTTATCACTGCCTTAACCTATACCTCATCACTAAAGGCATTTCAGTACTGTAACATGTTGCGTTGTTGTGTTATCATGTAGCTCTTTGTTTGCACATTTGCACGTGCACTTTGTTGTCTGTTCTTTGTTGTCTCTTCTTTGTATAAAAATTGACAGCTTTAGGTTAACTTAAAAATGTTAAATCTGCGTTGTTAATTTATGTCGTTTGCATGCATGTAGCACCTTGGTCCTGGAGGAACGTTGTTTGGTTTCACTGTGTACTGAAACTTTATATGGTTGGAATGACAATAAAAGCCGACTTGACTTCACTTGATCAGGACACTCAGTGCATCACAGCTTTCTGTGTATAGAGCTTAGGAGACAAAAAGTTTGGAGTTGTTGATCTGCCCTACTCAGATCTCCATCTGACTGAGCATCCATTGGATGTGCTAGACAACGTCTGATGCATGGAGATTCCATCCTGTAACTTACAGCACTTTAAAAATCCTGGTGCTAGATACCACAGAACACCTTCAGAGATCTTGTGTAGTCATGCCTCAAGGGCTCAGAGCTGTTTTGAGAACTTACACAATGTTGGGCCATTGTTTTTAATGGTATGGCTGATTGGTCTATAGCACAGAATCATGTGTGTATGAGTGTTACAGTGTCAGAGTTACTTAACCCGAGTCTGTCGTTGTACAGAGGTAGTCTTCATCTTTAAACTCTTCCTGCTTTACATGCTTTATTTCAAATCCTCCGTTCTGTTCATCTACATTGTCCAGAAAGTTTGATGTTCCACCACCTGAAATTCCACAATATACATTTAAATACTTACAGCTTGAGTACAACTATGACAAACAACATGAATTTATATGGAAACAAATGTTGGAGAACGAGTCCAGTCATTACTATAAAAAATTTTAATATTACAGCAAGTTATTGAGGCCAGTCTGGTCCCTCGTCTTGCTCATCAAGATCATTTTGATTCATGCACATTTCCATAATTTTCTTTGGATTCTGTAACAACGACCATTGTTAAAAGTGCTTTACAAATCAAATTGAATTGAATTGAATGAAATCATACTGTCTTACAGAATGTTTCTTCTTCTTTAAATTCTTCTTTTTTTACTTGAATGTGTTGGTCCACAGGTGTGATGTGTCTCACAGAGCCTGACAGAGCATCACCTGAAATTTTGTTTACTCAGTTTAAATCATGTAATTTAATATAAACATGATAAATAAATAAAAAAAAGTCAGTGATGTAGTTCAATCATGAATTAGGTTTAGACTAAAAATGATTACTGAACGACAGATCGGACTGTAATGTGCTCTGTGACTTACAGAGGTCGTCTTCATCTTCAGTTTCTTCCTTCTTTACATACTTCTGAAGGTCCACAGGGGTGACGTGTTCCACTGAGGCTCCACCTGAAGCCCTACAAGTTTCTGTCTGCACGTCCCCACAAAGCTAATGACAAAACAAGAATAACATTTATGTACAACAGAAAATCATCATGTCACATAGATCTGTCACACACTGAGGAAATGATAATAACTTTGCTTTTCCTTGATTAGGACAGGATGCGACCCAGCAGTAATGAAGCTGATTAAGAGAAGAAGGTGAATCTCTTCCATATTAAAGATTCAAGTTTAATTCCACACATATGATTAATGTTTACCTGTGAGCCAGCAGGACCAGGAGTGCATGGAGGAGTTTTAGAAGAACACAGTCCAACCTCTGCTGGTTCCATTATAAGGTCTTTTGAGGCCTAAAGGGTCGTGTTTCTGGAAAAGGAGGCTCTGATCATACTCCAGAACCCATTGTAAACACACACTTCATAGAGAATTCACACACACACTTCAGTTAGTTTAACTTAGCTCAGGGTTTAAAGTACACTGTAGTGAACTCTCTCAAATATATTACCAACATATCAGGTTTATATTTTTAAAATCAAACAGATCTGTTAATAAACCCAGTCAGAAATATTTAACGTAAATGATTACCTCAGCGAGAAAGCTCGGCTGAGAGGGGGGAACACCACGTGACTTTTGACTTCCTCTGTTGTGCGTTAAATCGGGGATTAATGTTCACACTGCCCCCTGCTGGAGGATTCTGTCACTGCACCAGTATACAGCTTGTGAATCCTCCTAGATGGCCAGAAAAAACACCGCAGTGTAATATGGTTGGAAATTAGATATTTAGGTGAGTTAACATCGTTCACTCATTAGAATTTGTCAACATCATTCATTTATTAGCATTTAATAGCAAACAATGTCCAAATACAATAGGAAAATCACCCTGTTATTTGAATAATATATTTTTCATATTTCATTTTAAAATCAAATGACTCAAATTATAATATAATATATAATATAATATGATACAAAAGGAAGGTTTGGTCTGCAGTCAGAACTCACCATTTTAATGATATCTTTACATTTCCTATATTGGAGGACACAAAACCTGTCTGTCTGTCTGTATGTCTGTCCAAATGATTTTGTAACAGCATCATGCAAAATTGGCTCGACAGAATTTAATAAAACTTTGCCAGTCGATAGTCGATATTTGCCTGAATATAAATCTGCATCATAAATGAAATTATAATGAGACAAGGGACGTAAAAGGGATGTTATGGGCAGTTTTGCTCATTAAAAATGTATGGACAGATCATTGTATGTTTATTCTTCCTGCAGGAAGTTTAAAACCAGTTTGTCTCATATGTTCCGAAACTGCTAATTAAAGGAGGGATGTGAAACACAACTATAAGCCCAGTGGTTTGAACAGTCATGTGCCGGGTTTAATAGAACATATAATTTCCCGTAACTCAATCTTACAAAATATTTTTTGTTTCTTTTAATAAGTTAGGTTCTGCTATAGAGAAGTTCTGTCTGTCATACAGAAAACACATGCAGACATGTACATGGGCTTCAAACTGAAGTGATTATATCTATGAAATGATTATTTCAGGTTAAACCTATGCACTCTTTTTTTTTTAGCTTTAATCTTTTGACTATTTCTAAAAACTGTAACCATCATCAATGAGTAAACACTAGTGTGATAGAACTGAATAGAATTGTTTACATCGTTTATACTACATCATATGTTTTTATATATATATTTATTTATTTTCCATAATTTTCATTTATACTGTATATATGAATCTTTCTCAAACTGTTTTATTTTAGTCCCTCCCCATTTCCCCCAAAGGCTTCGTCTTTGCCAGGCCACAGTTGTAAATAAGAAACCTGTTCTTAATCTGTCTTGCCTGGTTAAATAAAGTAAAAAAAAGAATAGAATAGAATAGAATAGAATAGAATAGAATAGAATACAGTGGTACCTCAGCATACGAATAATCGGAGGAGAATTCTTAGGGTAAATTTTCATATTGGGAAACACATTGTCCCTTAGGACATAATGCAAATGCTGATAATCCACTACAAGCACCCCAAAATATTATTAATATTACCAATTTCCAACAGCATAATCATATTTTTGCATATAAAAACCACCAAGACGTTTAGAAAAGACATGTAAATAAAGTAAAATATGAAATAAGAACATAAAACCTCACTTAACCTTAATTTCTGATTACTCTTGGCAATGGCTGCTTTAAAAACAAAACTTAGTCAGCATTTAGTTTGGCTCGGTTCATTTGCTCATATGTAGAAAATGCTTCATATGCCGAGCGACTACTGAATAATATAATATAATATAACATAATATAATATAATATGTTTTGCAACAATAACAATTGTTGAAAGTGGTATATAAATTGTTGAAACACGCTCACGTGTTTGAATGAAAGAGCGCCGGCTTTGCCTTGAATATAGCGCTTACGACGGAGGGTAACTTTAAAGCGCAACACCGTTTATTGTGAAACTGGCAACCCAGCCTGTTAGTTAAGAGTGCCGCATTCCGATCTACAAGTAGTTCCTGAGGCTTAGTCTGCACAGGGAGCAGGAAGCATGGACCACAGCATTCGGCAATCCACTGCTCTTCCTGTGATATCCCGGGTGTGAATTGTAAGGCTAAAAAATAATGAAGATTGTATTTTTAACACTTTTTTTAATTATTTTTATTTGAAATATACAACCACAATAAGTTGCAATGCCAAACTGCAATGCAGAAAAAATCAAACATTTTTTATTGCAAGATAAAATCGTGCACTGCGATGGATTGGCACCCTGTCCAGGGTGCACCCCGCCTTGTGCCCTAAGTCTCCTGGGAGAGGCTCCAGGCCCCTCGTGACCCTGAATACAGGATTAAGCGGTATAGATGGTGAGTGAGTGATTATTACCTCTAGGAGAAAGCTCAGCTGAGCGGGAAAACCAGCAAGACTTCTCTTCTTCTGTTGTAAGGTTGCAGAGGTTAATGTTCCCCCTGCTGGAGGATTCTGTTAATGCATCAGTATACAGTTTGTAAATACTTCTGGATGACTGGAAAAATACTGCAATATGTAATATGGTTGGAAATAAAATGCTGATGTGAGTTTAACAGCATCATTCAAAATCTGTAATTTTATTTTTACTTAAGTGTGTTTTGTTCGGAGTTTTGTAATTTGCTACATTTTAAATCATATTCGTTACTGAGTAAAACAAATGAATGAAAATGCAAAAATAATAAAATATTCTGCTTTGTATAAATGCTTCGTTGCGCTCACGTGTGTGTATCGTGTCCTGGTCGCGCGTCGCTCCAGACGCCACTCCAGGTTTTCTGACTGTCCACACAGCGCCACCATATATAAACCGGAGAGACACGCGGGAAAGAGGAACGAGATTGTGATTTTGGCGTTTTGATATTTGGTTGTGTTTTCTGGTTTTGACTTTTTGCCTCCCTTTGACTTTGATTATTGCTTTGCCCCTTTGGTTTCGTTGGTCTTTGTGTAAACTTGTAGATAATTTCACTGTATGTTTGTGCACTCACCAGTAGTAGGGGCGGGGTGCCATTTATTTTGGGAAGAGGGAATTTATTCACTGTTTTTGGTTTAGGGAGTCAGGGAAGGTACCTGGACTTTTGTTTGTGTCATGTATTTTTTTGTAAAGCAATACAAACCTCATTATTTCATCAGTTAATGATGGGATCTAGTTCTCTCTGCCATATACCACCATTTCCATACAGTTTAAAATAGAATCCTGAACCGTTCCTTTGCTGTACGGCCCGACACTAGACTGGGACGTAACGCCATATTTAAGAGACCACTTTGATTTTCAAGCACAAGAAAGACAACAGCTTTATTATGCAAAGGTGTTCCTTCAGTTAAAAACAACTAGTTCGAGATTTATATCTGCTCATCTTTTTTGAACTACGCTAGAATCCCTCATCCCACCCCGCTGTTAAAAAAAAAAAAAAAAAAAAAAGTAACTCTGTAACTTTTACTCTGAGTAAATTTTTTATGAGTTACTTTATTATGGTAACTTTACTTGTACTTAAGTAAAATTTCACTGAAGTAACAGTACTTTTACTTGAGTACAAAATTTTAGTCGTCTTTTCACCTCTGATCCTGGGTTTTCTATTATTAAAAAAAATTAACTTAAAATAATCCATTAATAAATCACAGTAGACAGATAGAAAATCTCAGGAGACAAAAAAAAAAAAAACCTTTCCTAATGCATATTTATTTAAAAATATCTTACAGTCTTTTGTTCCAAAAGATTTACCAAATATACAGTACACACTGACAAAGTTTATGGTTTCCCATGTTTAAAGTACATTACAAGAAATGTAATCTGGAGGCAATGCAAATTAAATATGCTATATATAATCATTATGAGAATAGCTCCATCCTTGATACAGTAACCAAAACCAAATATTTACAGGAGAACCTCTGGAATATTCAGAGCACGCAGTAAATGCATTAATGTAAATATCTCACACAAATCCTTGTACTTGATAACGGTCAGTATCTTCTTCTTAGTTCATCATTTACATTAAAAGAAAGCCCAGATGATGCAGCACAAGCTGATGACTCCATACTGGAGGCATTTGCACTGGGTTGGTGCCGACGTATCGTGATTAAAACTCTTTTAACTTTATGAGCACTGATGCAGCTTTTCTCCACTGTGAATGCGCTGATGTAATTTTAGACTACTTTTTACTGCAAACATCCTCCCACAATCCAAGCACCGATGCGGCTTTTCTCCACTGTGAGTGCGCTGATGTACTTTTAGATGACTTTTGTCTATGAACATATTCCCACACTGTGAGCACTGATAAGGCTTCTCTCCTGTGTGAATGCGCTGATGTACAATGAGACTACTTTTTACTGCAAAAGTCTTCCCACACTGTGAGCACTGATACGGCTTCTCACCCGTGTGAATGCGCTGATGTACGATTAAACTACGTTTTACTGCGAAACTCTTCCCACACTCTGAGCAGGGATACGGCTTCTCTCCTGTGTGAATGCGCAGGTGTGTACTGAGATTACTCTGCTGAGCAAAACCTTTCCCACACTGTGTGCACTGATATGGCTTGTTTCCGGTGTGAGTACGCAGGTGTGTAATGAGATTACTGTATTGAGCAAAACTTTTCCCACAGTATGAGCAGTAATACGGCTTTTCTCCACTATGAACGCGCTGGTGGATTTTAAGCTGACCTTTGTCTTTAAACATTTTCCCACACTGTGAGCACTGATACGGCCTCTCTTCACTGTGAATAAGCAAGTGATTACTGAGCTGACTTTGCTCTTTAAAACTCTGCCCACACTGTGTACAGTGAAATGGATTCTCTCCAATGTGAGTGCAGTGATGTAATTTTAGACTACATTTATCTGGAAACATCTTCCCACACTGTGAGCACGGATACGGCTTGTTTCCTGTGTGAATACGCATGTGTGAACTGAGATGAACTGGTTGATTGAAACTCTTCCCACACTGTGAGCACTGAAACGGCTTTTCTCCTGTGTGAATGAGTTGATGTCGCTGAAGAAAACAGCGTTTTAAAAAACTTTTGCCACACTCCAAGCAGGGATGTAGCTTTTCTCCTGTGTGAGTGCGCTGGTGTAGCTGGAGACTACCCTTCCGAAGAAAACTCTTCCCACACTGTGAGCAGGGATAGACTTCTTTCTGCACTTGTTTATTAGAAGCAGATTCCTGAATACTGGAGCTCATGGTGGTGACATGGTTCTTGTCCTTTAACTCTCCTGACTGTAGCAGTCGCTCATGTTCCTCATAGTGGCATCTTCTGATGTGTTTGTGGAGGTACATTTGAGACGTACAGGAAAGTGAACACCAGGAGCAGGACAAGAGTGGTACCTGGTCATCTTTCATTTCTGCAGTTGGAAATTGAACAGTATTAGAAATTAATCATGAAACCATGTTACCAGGCTAACTATGTCATATAATGCTATGTCGATTTATCTAAACACTGATGCACAGAATGACAACAGAATCCACCTTAACCATCCCTCATATACTGTACACCAACTTAGCATTCGGAAACAATGTGTAGGATTCTTTTTTGTAAATTAACGTTTAAAAAAAAAAAAGAATGCTACACTACAGTCTGTACAGAACACGGGTGTCTTTCATAAAAATAATGCATAAAGATTCAAAACTAAAAACCAACCAAAGGCCAGCCTGTCCTGGAGCTGTATTCCCTATCCATATTCTCTCAATCCAACTGAGCATCCGTGGGATGTGATAGGCGAACAAGTCTGATGCATGGAGGCCCCACCCTGTAACTTACAGCACTTTAAAAATCCTGGTGCTAGATGCCACAGAACATCATCAGAGGTGTAGTCATGCCTTAAGGGGTGAGGGATGTTTTGGTGGCACATGGGGAACCTACACAATATTGGTAGTTTTTTTATTTTAATTTAAAAAAATTTTTATGATATGGCTAATTGGTGTATCGCACAGTGTGTAAGAGCGTTACAATTTCAGTGATACTTAACCCCAGTCGGTTGGTGTACAGAGGTAGTCTTCATCTTCAGAATCTTCCACTTTTACCTGCATTATTTCAAATTCTCCGTTCTGTTCGTTTACATTTTCAACAAAGTTTAATGTTCCATCACCTGAAATTCCACAATATACATTTAAATGCTTTCGGCTCAAGTACAACTATGACAAATATAAATTTATGAGGAAACAATTATGACAACAAGTTACTGAGGTCAGTCTGGTCCCTAATAAATCCCATTGTCTTACAGAACGTCTCTTCTTCCTTAAGTTCTTCCTTTTTTACTTGATTCTGTTGGTCCACAGGTGTGGTGTGTCCCACAGAGCCTGGCAGAGCTTCACCTGAAATTTATTTACTCGATTTAAATCATGTCATTTAATATAAACATGATACAAAAATCTAAAAAGTCAGTGATGCAGTTCAATCATGAATTAGTTTTAGACTAAAATTACTGAACGATTACTGATTACGGAACGAGAGATTGGACTGTAATGTGCTCTGTGACTTACAGAGGTCGTCTTCATCTTCAGTTTCTTCCTTCTTTACATTCTTCTGAAGGTCCACAGGGGTGACGTGTTCCACAGAGGCTCCACCTGAAGCCTTACAAGTTTCTGTCTGCACGTCCCCACAAAGCTAATGACAAAACAAGAGTAACATTTATGTACAACAGAAAATCATCATGTCACATAGATCTGTCACACACTGAGGAAATGATAATAACTTTGCTTTTCCTTGATTAGGACAGGATGCGACCCAGCAGTAATGAAGCTGATTAAGAGAAGAAGGTGAATCTCTTCCATATTAAAGATTCAAGTTTAATTCCACACATATGATTAATGGTTACCTGTGAGCCAGCAGGACCAGGAGTGCATGGAGGAGTTTTAGAAGAACACAGTCCAACCTCTGCTGGTTCCATTATAAGGTCTTTTGAGGCATAAAAGGTCGTGTGTCTGGAAAAGGAGGCTCTGATCATACTCCAGAACCCATTGTAAACACACACACTTAGTTTACTTCTATTATCATAATATCAGGGTTTTTAAATAAAAAAAAAACTGTTAATCACATTTTTTTTTAACCTCAGTGAGAAAACACCACAGAGAGGGAAAAACCCTACGTGTCTCCTCTTCCTCTTTTGTGAGTTCACGGCATGGATTAATATTCACACTGCCCCCTGCTGGATGGTTTCTGTCACTGCATCAGTATACAGCTTGAATCTGGATGACCAGAAAAATACTGCAGTTTCATGAAATATGGTTGACAATGAGATGTTGGATGACAATCATTGCAGCTCCCCTTCCCCCCTCTCCATGACTTCTACTCTACACGTAGGCAGGTAAAATCTCTACAGACCGCTCACACCCTGGACTCAACCTTTTTCACCTTCTCCCATCTGGCAGATGATGCAGAGCTCTGTAACTAAAACTGCCAGTCACAGGAACAGTTTCTTCGTGCAGGCAACCATCCTCATAAACAGTTGAACTGGACTACATGCAATCCATTGTATGAAGACAACAACAGGCTTTTTATAAAGAAAATTATTACACACCTACTGTACATCAATGTTATTTGCATTAATCAAACATCTGAACATTGATGAAAGGGTTAAATGCTGCTACTCAGCCATGGAAACCTATTAGATGAAGCTCTATTTGCACTGTGCTTGAGCTAATCTGAAGGCCACAAAGTTTGGAAGTCTGTAGCTATTGACTCTGCAGAAAGTTGGCGACCTCTGTGCACTATAAATCTCAGAATCCACTGACCCTGCGCTGTGATTTTATGTGGCTGATGACATCATAGCTAAGATGCTGTTGTTTCCAATCGCTTCTACTTTGTTGTAATACCACTAACAGTTGGCTGTGGAATATTTAGTAGTGAGAAAATTTCATGACTGGACTTGTATGAACTTGTATTTGTATGAAATTTGAGAGAATATGTATAAAACAAAATGATTAGACTGTCCCTGATGAGCAAGCTGAGGGTGACGGTGGCAAGGAAAAAGGGAAAAAATAGGAAGACACCTTGAGAGGAACCAAACTCAACAGGGAACCCATCCTCATTTGGGGGTTGACAGATAGCAGGAATTGTTTTGCAGTAATACATGGCTTAATGTGGCTTACTTAATATGGAGTCCAGTTAAAAATTGGAGGCTCAGGTAAAACCTGTAGGAAATTCTTGAACTATTGAGTGACTGCAGTCACAAGTCCTCAAAGAACAGCTGTCTGCATCAATCCAGATCTGGACCATCTTCACGGTAAAGTGGAACCAACATGCATCCCATGCTCTGTAAGACCACACAGGAAATCCATGTGACAAGAGCTTCAACCAGAAACAGGCCACCAGTCAGAGAGGTCTAGAGGCTTGGAGGTCTGGATCACTGGCAGCTCAGGAGCAGCATTTGTTGAGAGAGAGAGAGAGAGAGAGAGAGAGAGAAACTAAAATTAAGAGCAAAAAGGAAGCAAAGACTTGAGGGCTCCCTGGGATGTATAGCAACCAGTCACTCCACCGTCCAACAAACCTGAGTGATCAATAAGAGTGAAAGACACTCTTAGACAGTGCTCCTTTACCCAAGGCAAATCTATGTTTAAAAAATGCTTGGATAAATAAAAGGTTTTTAGCTTAGACTTAAACATGTCTGAAAAGATTGTGTCTGAGTCCCAAACATTAATTGGAAGTTTATTCCATAACTTTGGGACTTCATAAGAAAAAGATTCTGCGCCCTGCTGTAGTTCTCCTAATACATTGTCCTGGCAAGCAGCCTGCATCCTTTGATCGAAGTAGGTGTGACAAATCATAAGACTTCTAGAAGTTCACTCAGATCCTGTGGCACTTTATAGGTTAAAAGTAGTATTTTAAAATCAATGCAAAATTTCACAGGGAGCCAATGCAGTGTGGGTAAGATAGTGGTGATGTGCTCGTATCATCTGGTTCTAGTGAGGACTTTCACTGCTACATTCTGTACTAACTGAAGCTTGTTTATGCACCTCGTTGAACATCCAGAGACTAAGGTGTTACAATAGTCCAACCTAGAGATGATAAAAGCATGAACTAATTTTTCTTCAGTGTTTAGTGACAATATATTCTTTATCTTGGCAATATTTCTGAGATGAAATAATGCTATCCTGGTAATATTATCTACTGTACATAAGCCTCAAATGAAAGATTGGCATCTATAATCACACCGAGGTCTTTTACATGACGGAACAGAAAGGCCACCCAGAGTTACTGTTTGATCAGAAGGCTTACTTCAACTTGTATGTGGTCCTAATACCAACACCTCTGTCTTATCAGGATTAAGAAGAAGGAAGTTATTTAACTTATTATGTTTTTCACACATTGCTCGACTTTGCTGGTTCTTCTCATCTGGCTTTGCTGAGACATATAACTGTGTGTCATCATCTTAACATTGAAAACTAAAATCATGCCTACGAATGATGTTGCCCAGAGGAAGCAAGTAAGTGAAAATAGCAGTGGGCCTAAAACTGCACACCCTGTGATTGAGAACACAGACTTGAGAACACCTGAGAACATGCAGAATAGTTACCACTTAAATCTAAAAAAAAAACTAATAATTCATCAAATAAGATCTGAGCCAGGAAAGGTCCTTTTCCTTAATTCCTACATTTTCTAATCTATGAAGGAAAATACTATGCTCAATGGGGTCAAAACCAACTGAAGAATCATAGGACCAAGCTTCAGGAAATAAAGAAACGAGTGCTCTAAAAGATTTATCTAATATAGTACATACTGAGCGTTTATTGTTTTCCATGTTTTAAATGTATCACTGGAAATGTTGTATAGTCTGTCACTTGGCAACAATACAGATTCAATAGGCTAAAAACTTACCCATTGAAAACTCATTATGAGAAAAACTCTTTAAAATACAGTAACCAGAACCAAACATTTGAATGATAAACTCTGGAATATTCACAACATTTGGTAAATACATTAATGTAAATATCTTACACAAATCAAATTCCCCAATCCCAATTTAATTTGTCATGTACACAGTCATACACAATACAATATGCAATGAAATGCTTATATGAAGCCTGTGCCTTTAAAAATAATAGCTTATTAATCGGAAATAAATATGAATAAAAAATAAATACAATAGAAATTAATTTAGCTAGGATAAAAAGAAAAATATTCTGTACAATATAGAAAATATAGAAATTTCAGTGTAAAAAAAAAGATTGTGGGTGTGCAAATATGCATGAAAGTGTCTTATTAAAGTAAGTCATTGTGTGCAATGATCCAAGAAATTAAATATAAATATTTAAGTCTGCATTAATGTCCAGGATGAGTGCAAAGAGACAATGTCATAATTGTGCATGTTTAAAAAATGATTTAGTCCTGTGTAGTGTTATGGTTGAGAGACCGTATCGCCTGCAGGAAGAAGCTCCTCCTCAGTCTCTCTGTGTTGGCCTTCAGGAAGCAGAATCGCTTTCCTGACCGCAGCAGAGAGAACAGTCCATTGCTGGGGTGGCTGAGGTCCTTCACGATCGACCTGGCCTTGGTCCAGCACCGCTTGCTGTAGATCGAGTGCAGATCAGGGAGCTCAGTGAGGATGATGCGCTCAGCTGATTGCACCACCCTCTGTAGAGCTCGTCTGTCCTGCATGGTGCTGTTTTCGAACCAGGTTGTGATGTTTCTCATCAGGATGCTCTCTATGGTGCAGGAGGAGAAATTCCTGAGCACCCTGGAGGACAGTCTGAAGTCTCTCAAGCATCTGAGTTGGTATACCTTTTTCACCACGTTATTGATGTGACAGGACCATGACAGGTCCTGTGTGATGTGAACAGCAAGATATCTGAAACTGTCCACTCTCTCCACTAGGCTCCTGTTAATGACGGGGGTCTGGTAGTTCCCCTCTTGCTTTGTACTAAAGTACACTATCAGATCCTTTGTCTTGCTGACGTTCAGGAAAAGATTGTTCCTCTGGCACCATTTCTTCAGATTTCCAATCTCCTCCAGGTAGGTTGTCTCATTGTTGTTCATGATCAGGCCCACCACGACAGTGTCGTCAGCAAAGTTGATGACAGTGGTGGAGTTGGTATTGGCCACAAAGTCATACATGTACAAATAGTAGAGCATGGGGCTTAGAACACAACCCTGGAGGGCTCCAGTGCTGAGAGTGAGGGAGGCTGAGACATGTCCGCCCATCCTTACTGCCTGTGGTCTGCCAGATAGAAAATTGGAGATCCACTGACACAAAGATGATCTGAATCACAACTACACAACTTTTCTCTAGAGTGATGTACTGTAGATGAACTGAACCTTTTCTGTAATCATCTTGCCATGGCTTTTCTCCTGGTTCTGAAGACCTCTCTGTTGATTAACTGTGAGCACTGCTATGTCCTTGTTCTACAGAGTGTATGCAAGTGGCTTTTGAGATGATTTACCTGTTTAAAACTCGTTTTACACTCTGTACATTCATAAGGCCTTTCTCCACTGTGAATGTGCTGATGTGCTTTTAGATTACTTTTTACTGCAAACATGTTCCCTCACTGTGAGCAGTGAAACGGTTTCTCTATTGTGTGAATGTGCACATGTTTTTATGTTAATAAAAAAGTTGATGTGCAAATGAACATCAGTAAAACCCACCCAACCAATCCCTAGCACACAGATATGAACCAAAAAAAAAAATAGTACAGTCTGTACAAAACAAAGGTGTATTTCATTTCAGTAATGCATGAACATTAAAAACTAATGTAGCTGAAAACTACCACTTTTTAATTGACATACTCAACAGTTGAGATTAGATCATAATTCTACATTTCATGGAAGGGGTATGCTATTTTTAGGGATGTAGTATTAAGATATGTAAAGCAGTTTTATAATTTCTTGAGGGCAGTAAAAGATATGTCTAGTTAATTATGGCTTGTGATAAATGTAATCTATGTAATTTAGTCCTGTTAAGATAAATAAAGCATGGAGATTTACCTGAAACTGAGATTTTTATTTAAAGTATGTGCTTTCTTAGGAATTAAGTAATTCTTAAATGAGATAAAGTTTATGTCGCCTTGCTTAAGCTCTAGAACTTTTCATTTGTGTTGGAACCTGCCACTTTCAAAAGGAAGAAGTGCTAAATAGTGGCAATATACGATGGTAAGGCTTTAGACTTTATCTTATACTTAATGTTACTTTTCAGTAACTATGAGAACTTTTCTCCCACTTCTGATAAGCACATAACTAGTGACTACCCAGAGGCCAAAGAGCAGACAAACAGGCTAATCCAATTGTCTTCTAGCTGCACAGTCTTGTCACTCAGGTTTCCCCATATTAAGACTGTCTGTTTAGCTAAACAAAATTTAGAAAGACCCAGAAAGTATGTTTTAGTAATATAGTAATATAGAGACAGCGGCACCGTGGTGTAGTGGTTAACACTGTTGCCTTGTACCTCCAGATTCGATGGAGTTTGCTTGGTGGGTTTCCTCCGGGTACTTCGGTTTCCTCCCAAAGACCTGCAGACCAGGCTAATTGGTGTTCCCAAATTGCCCGTAGTGTGTGTATGTATGTGTGTGTGTGCCCTGCAATGGATTGGCGTCCTATCCAGGGTGTACCCCGCCTTGTGCCCCAAGTCTCCTGGGATAGGCTCCAGGCCCCCCCCCCCAACCCTGAATACAGGATAAAGTGGTATAGGCGATGAGTGAGTGAGTAATATAAAGCGCACACTGAATACACATCCAGCACTTTTGATCTGAAGCTAGGACTGTTAAATATAATTATCATGGATGAGGACTTGTAATGCAACCACGGAGGGTGCAATCCAGTGTCTTCTTGTGCCAGTCCCAAGTCTGGATAAATGCACAGGGTTGTGTCAGGAAGGGCATCCGACGTAAAACATTTGCCAAATCAATGATGCGAATCACAAATATAATTTCCATACCGGATCGGTCGCGGCCCGGGTTAACAACGACCGCCAGCAGAGCTGTTGACCTACATGGTGCTGGTGGAAATTGGGCTACTGTTGGTCGAAAAAGGAGAGGAGGAAGGCGTGCTCGAAAGCAGAGAGAGAAAAGGAAAGACAAGAGTTTAGGAGTGATAGTAGGGACCTTGAATGTTGGGACTATGACAGGGAAGGCAAGAGAGTTGGTTGACATAGATAGAAGCTTAGGATCAGGGTTCAAATTTTTTACCATGGCATGGATAGGAAAAGAAATGGAGTAGGAGTTATAATGAAAGAGGAGTTTGTTAGGAATGTTCTAGAGGTGAAAAGAGTATCAGATAGGGTGATGAGTCTGAAGCTGGAAATTGAAGGTGTGATGTTCAATGTTGTTAGTGCTTATGCCCCACAGGTAGGATGTGATTTGGAAGAGAAGGAGAAATTCTGGTGTGAGTTAGATGAAGTGATGCAGAGCATCCCCAGAGCTGAGAGAGTGGTGATTGGTGCAGACTTCAATGGACATGTTGGGGAAGGGAACAGAGGTGATGAAAATGTGATAGGCAGGTTTGGTCTTCAGGACAGGAATGTAGAAGGACAGATGATGGTGGACATTGCAAAGAAAATGGCAGTAGTGAATACTTTCTTCCAGAAGAGACAGCAACATAGGGTGACATATAAGAGCGGAGGCAGAAGCACTCAGGGGAACTACATCTTGTGTCGATGTTGTAATCTGAAGGAGATCAATGAATGCAACGTGTTTGTAGGGGAGAGTGTAGCCAGACAACACAGAATGGTGATGTGTAAAATAACCCTAGTGGTAACAAAGGTGAAGAGGACAAAGGCAAAGCAGAGGACAAAGTGGTGGAAGTTGAAAAAGAAAGAATGAAGTCTTAAGGGAGGAGTTGAGACAGGCTATGGGTGGTCAGGAGATGCTTTGAGTTGACTGGACAACTACAGCTAAGGTGATCAGGGAGTCAGGAAGGAGGGTACTTGGTGTATCATCGGGAAAGGGAAAAATGGACAAGGAGACTTGGTGGTGGAACAACAAAGTACAGGAGTGTATACAGAGGAAGAGGTTAGCTAAGACGAAATGGGACACTGAGAGGACTGAAGGTTGTAGACAGGAGTACAGGGAGATGCAGCGTAGGGTGAAGGTAGAGGTGGCAAAAGCCAAACAAAGTATTATGAGGACTTGTATGCTAGATTGGCTAGTAAGGAGGGAGAGGTGGATCTGTACAGGTTGAGTGATTAAACATACAGATGGAAATGTACTGACAGATGCCAGGAGGGTGATGGGAAGATGGAAGGAGAGTGATAAATTAGGAAAATGAAAGAGAACAAAGAGTAGAAGAGGTGAGTGTTGTGAAGCAGAACGTAGAAAATATAAGTAAGAGTGAGGTGAGGAAGGCGTTACAGAGGATGAAGAGTGGAAAGGCTGTTCGTCCTGATGATATACCTGTGGAGGTATGGAAGTGCTTAGGAGAGGGCAGTAGAGTGTCTGACTAGGTTGTTTAACAAGATCATGGAGAGGTAGAGGATTCCAGAGGAATGGAGGAGAGGTGTATTGGTGCCGATTTTTAAGAACAAGGGAGATGTGCAGAGCTGTGGCAACTGCAGAGGCATAAAGCTGGTGAGCTAGGTTAAGGGCAGAGGTGAGCATTTCTGAGCAGCAATATGGTTTCATACCAAGAAAGAGTACAACAGATGCATTTGCTTTAAGGACGCTGATGGAGAAGTACAGAGAAGGTAATAGAGAGTTGCATTGTATCTTTGTGGATTTAGAGAAAGCATATGACAGGGTGCCGAGACAAGTGCTGTGGTGTAGTCTGGAGTGGCAGAGAAGTATGTTAGAGTGGTGCAGGACATGTATTAGATCTGTACGACAGTGGTGAGATGTGCTGTAGGTGTAAGAGAAGAGTTCAAGGTGGAGGTGGGTCTGCATCAAGGATTGGCTCTAAGTCCCTTTTTGTTTGCTCTGGTGATGGGCAGGATGACAGATGAGGTTAGACAGGAGTCTCTGTGGACTATGATGTTTGCAGATGACATTGTGCTTTGTAGCGAGAACAGGGAACAGGTGGAGGAAAATTTGGAGAGGTGGAGGTATGTTCTGGAAAGCAGAGGAATGAAGGTTAGCCATAGCAAGACAGAATACATGTGTGTGAATGAGAGGGACCCAAGTGGAACGGTGAGGCTACAGGGAGCAGAGGTAAAGAAGGTGCAGGACTTTAAATACTTAGGGTCAACGGTCCAGAGTAATGGTGAGTGTGGAAAGGAGATGAAAAGGGCAGGTTGGAATGAGTGGAGAGAAGTTTCAGGTGTGTTGCGATAAAAGAGTATCAGCGAGAATGAAAGGAAAGGTGTTCAAGACAGTGGTGAGACCAGCAATGCTCTACGGCTTAGAGACAGTGGCACTGAAGAAAAGACAGGAGGCAGAGCTGGAGGTAACGGAGATGAAGATGTTGAGGTTCTCTTTGGGCATGACAAGGATGGATAGGATTGAGAATAAGTTCATCAGAAGGACAACCCATGTGAGATGGTTTGGAGATAAAGTCAGAGAGGCCAGATTGAGGTGGTTTGGACATGTTCAGAGGAGAGATTATAAATACATCGGTAGAAGGATGCCGAGGTTGGAACTGCCAGGCAGGAGGTCTAGAGAAAGACCAAAAAGGAGATTTATGGGTGCAGTGAGAAAGGACATAAAGTTACTTGGCGTGAGAGAAGAGGATACAATGGATAGGGTTAGATGGAGGCAGATGATTCGCTGTGGCGGAACAGCTGAAAGACAAAGAAGAAGGGATGAGGACTTGTATACTGTGTTTAACAGAAAGCTGTGATTAGCATTAGGATACAGCTACACGCACCAGCCTTGGCTCACTGGTAAAATACTACAGGCTGATTAATAAGGCCACAAATATTCTATAAGAACTCTTGCTTGGACAAAGCAATCGGAACAAAACAATGTATAATGTAATGACAGTAATGAGCAGTGCGTCTTCATAACGCAAACATATTGAGTCCCCCATTAGTTTAAGTGACATCAGAGTGAAATTAGGTAAGAATGTGGTTTGAAGAATAGAACGGAAACATCCAATGTGAAATTGCTGTTACTCCACCACCTGAAATTCCACAATATACATTTAAACACATTGAATTCAATTCAATTTTTGTTGTCATTGTTAAAAATAACAAGTATAAATAACAACTAGATATCATTTGGCAACATCTCCCGGCAAGTAATAAAGTTCAACCATAGTGCAGCAATGCAATAACCATAACGGCTATGTGAGGTAGGATATAGAGGGTATAGAATATAGAATATAGGGGGAGGGGGGCACAAACCATGATCTTGTGTGTATGTATGTATTGTGTGTCTTGCATCAATGCAAAGTCCAGTTCACAGTTATTGTAATGATGTGTAACATGCAAGAATAAATGGGCACAAGGTCGGAGAGGTGACTAATCATTCAGCAGCCTCACAGTAGTAGGAAAAAGGCTGTGGGACAGTCTGGTGGTTCTGGCCCATATGGACCTGTACCTTCTACCTGAGGGTAGTAGCTGAAACAGGTGATGTGCAGGGTGATGCTGATCCCGCAGGATGTTGTGCACTCGACGAAGGCAGCGTGTAGTGTAGATAGTGCTTATCTCCGGAAGACTAGTCCCGATGATTTTCCCCACTGCTTTCACCACCCACTGCACCACTTGCTGTTTCGCCCTAGTGCAGCTGGAAAACCACACCAAGAGTCCATATGTCAACACACTCTCTATAGCACAACGATAAAAGTTCAACATAAGCTGCTGAGAAAGATTAGTTCTTCTCAGTTTCCTCAGGTAGAAGAAGTGTTGCTGGGCCTCCCCTATGGCAGAGGTGATGTTATTGCCCCATGTTAGGTCCTCTGTCACAGTTAGGCCAAGAAATTTAAATCTGGTAACCCTCTCAACTGGACCATTTCCAATAGTAAGTGGTAAGTGGATGGTCATTGTGCCCTTACGAAAATCCACAATTATTTCCCTGGTTTTCTTGATGTTGAGGGCCAGGTTGTGGGCGTCTCACCAAGCTGCCATATGTTCCACCTCCCTTCTGTATGAGGACTCATCATTGTCAGTGATCAGGCCTAACACCGTGATGTCATCAGTGATTTTAATGATGTAATTAGAAGGAAGGGAGGTGCAGCAGTCATGCGTGTATAGTGTATAAAGTAAAGGGCTAAGTACACATCCCTAGGGGACCCCGGTGTTAATGAACACTGTGGATGATATACATTTATCCACTCGCACACACTGTAAACAATCTGTTAAGAAATCCATAGTCCAGTTACACAATACAGTGCTTAGTCCATGCTCACAGAGCTTAATTTACTTGAGCAACCAACCCAGCACTCCATCAGGTCCGGCAGCCTTCCTGGGATTGATGTTACAAAAACACTGTCTTACCTCCTGACTGCTCAGGACTGGGGCAGCATCACTAGAGGGAGGGCGGGGCAAGGGTGAATCAACATTGCCTCTGTCAAAGCAGGTATAAAAGTTATTCAACTCCTGCACTAGGGTGTCACAGCTGTTAAAAGCAAGAGTTGTTCTCTTATAGTCCGTTATCACCCTAATTCCCTCCAACACCTGCCGGGAGTTGGTGGAATTGTACAAATGGGCCTCAATCCGCCATTTGTATTGAAATTTGGCTGATTTTATGCCCCTCCTAAGTGCCGTCCTGGCAGTACACATTCAGCTCAAATAAACTATGACATACAACAACATACATTGTTGGGAAAACAAGAACTGGTCCAGTCAAAAATAAAAATTAGTTAATATTACTGTAGGTTATTTAGGCTGACAGAACATCTCTTCTTCTTTAAGTTCTTCCTATTTTACTTGAATATGTTGGTCCACAGATGTGATGTGTCCCACAGAGCCTGACAGAGCTTTGCCTGAAATTTAATTTACTCAATTTAAATCATGACATTTAATATAAACATGATACAAATATGTAAAAAGTCAGTGATGCAGTTTAGACTGAATTAGGTTTAGACTAAAATGATTACTGAACGACAGATCGGACTGTAATGTGCTCCGTGACTTACAGAGGTCGTCTTCATCTTCAGTTTCTTCCTTCTTTACATTCTTCTGAAGGTCCACAGGGGTGACGTGTTCCACAGAGGATCCACCTAAAGCCTTACAAGTTTCTGTCTGCACATCCCCACAAAGCTAATGACAAAACGATAATAATACTTACGTACAACAGAAAATCATCATGTCACATTGATCTGTCACACACTGAGGAAATGATAATAACTTTGCTTTTCCTTGATTAGGACAGGATGCGACCCAGCAGTAATGAAGCTGATTAAGAGAAGAAGGTGAATCTCTTCCATATTAAAGATTAAAGTTGATTCCAGGTTGGAATCACACATATGATTAATGGTTACCTGTGTTTAGACATACAGATTAAGCTAATTGGCTTACCCCAAATTGTCTGTAGTGCGTGAGTGAGTGTATGTACACCCTCTTCAGGGTGTACTCTACCTTGTGCCCTAAGTCTCATGGATAGGCTCCAGGCCCCCCTGTGACTGGGCATACATGATAAAGCGATATTGTCGATAGTTGAGTGAGGCAATTTAGTAACTACTAATCTGGTCTTTGGGAGGAACTTGGAGGTTAAAATAATGTTTAATGTCAAATGCTAATAAACGATTGATGGTGTTAAAATCACCTCGGCATCTCTTTTTTAACATATTATATGGAACTGCAATATTTTTTTCCTTGTCATCCAGCAGGATTTACAAGCTGTACATTGATGCAGTGACAGGATCACTAGGGGGCAGTGTGAACATTAAAACTCACAACAGAAGAAGAAGGAGGAGCGGTTTTTGTTTTTTCACTCACACTTGTGCTTTCTCCCTGAGGTAATTATCTTCTACTTGAAATATTTCTGACTGGGTTTATCAACAGATTTGTTTGATTTAAAAATATAAACCTGATATGTTGGTAATATATTTGAGAGAGTTCACTACAGTGTACTTTAAACCCTGAGCTAAGTTAAACTAACTGAAGTGTGTGTATGAATTCTCTATGAAGTGGAGAGAATCACCTTATAATGGAACCAGCAGAGGTTGGACTGAGCTCTTCTCAAACTCCTCCATGCACTCCTGGTCCTGCTGGCTCACAGGTAACCATTAATCATATGTGTGGGATTAAACTTGAATCTTTAATATGGAAGAGATTCACCTTCTTCACTTAATCAGCTTCATTACTGCTGGGTCGCATCCTGTCCTAATCAAGGAAAAGCAAAGTTATTATCATTTCCTCAGTGTGTGACAGATCTATGTGACATGATGATTTTCTGTTGTATTGTTTTGTCATTAGCTTTGTGGGGATGTGCAGACAGAAACTTGTGAGGCTTCAGGTGGAGCCTCTGTGGAACACGTCACCCCTGTGGACCTTCAGAAGAATGTAAAGAAGGAAGAAACTGAAGATGAAGACGACCTCTGTAAGTCACAGAGCACATTACAGTCCGATCTGTCGTTCAGTAATCATTTTTTAGTCTAAACCTAATTCATGAATGAAATGCATCACTGACGTTAGATGTATATATCACGTTTATATTAAATGACATGATTTAAATTGAGCAAATAAAATTTCAGGTGAAGCTCTGTCAGGCTCTGTAGGACACACCACACCTGTGGACCAACAGAATCAAGTAAAAAAGGAAGAAATTAAAGAAGAAGAGACGTTCTGTAAGACAGTATGATTTATTATTGTTGAGACTGGCCTCAATAACTTACTATAATATTAACTAGTTTTTATTTTTGACTGGGGCTGTTTTTCTCACTGAAAGTATTTACAGTCAATGTATATTGTGGAATTTCAGGTGGTGGAACATCAAACTCTGTGGAAAATGTAGATGAACAGAATGGAGGATTTGAAATAAAGCATGTAAAAAAGGAAGAGTCCGAAGATGAAGACTACCTCTGTACACCAACAGACTGTGGTTAAGTAACACTGTAACTGTAGTACTCATAAACTATGCAGTATAATGTACTAATAACACATATTGTATTTGGAGCACTTAATCAGAGGATTTAATACAACAGCGCACATATTTAGTGTGATGTATCATAGCTCTCAGAAATACCAAACATACAATTTCAAAACACTAAGGGCAGGTGAACTGAGTCTTGAGGTGTTTTTGCTGGTCGTGCACATCACTCGAATTCAGGCCCTGCTCAGGGGTTTACTTCTACTGACACTGACGATGTGTTTAACTTTGCTAAAACAAGCCTTTTACCTATAAGTCCTGCTTTCACTCTTTAGTATTGCTTTAGTTTTAGTCACATTTTATGTTTTAATTTTTTTTTCACTTCAATTTCATTTTAGCCATGTACACAGCCATGTACATGTGACTTTTATAAATAAATAAATAAATAAATAAATAAATAAACATTTTATACACACACACACACACACTATATTTATTTATTTATTTATTTGTATTGATAACTAACAATTAAACTAACTATTAAATAATTTCCTGTTAGGCCACTTCTTTATACTGATATTTCAGTTTCAAATGTCAAATTCAGTGCCAACTGAGTAGCATCACATGATGTCATTGTTTTCTGTGGTATACATTTGAAAAACTGTGGTAAGTGTTTTTTTCTCAAGTTTTTTATATCAGCATGTTGTCATTGAGTATTTTAATATTGACTGTACATTTGTCACATGTACCTTAAAGCCAGGATGTAGCATAAAAATCAGGAAATATATATAGGTTTATACATTTATGTACTGTATATTCCCATATATACAGATAACATTATGAATACAGATAACATTATGATCACTCATCTAATAGTGAGTAGAGTTCCCTTTCATAAGCTTATGCTCTTACGTTCTTCCTTATCAATGTTTTAAAAATCCAGTTGTTATAAATAGAGAAGAAAAGGGTTGATTGGGGTGCTGATCTTGCAAGGAGGTGAGTATATTTGTAGAAGCAGAGAGAAGCAGAGGAAAGTGATGAAAATGGTTTCCACAGAACAGAAGGACATCATGTACTTTGTTTACTTACTGTTTGTTAAATGTACTCAAAATTGTAAAATGTCTCATGCAACTATAGTTTATGTTGAAGTGATGCAATAAGGTCATGTGACCTGATGAGTCCAGATTGAGTCTATTCCAGAGTGATGGGCTTATCAGAGTAAGAAAGGAAGCGCATGAAGCGATGCACCCATCATGCATAGTGTCCACTGTACAAGCCTCTGGAGACAGTGTTATGATCTGAGGTTGCTTCAGTCACTCAGGTCCAGACTCAGCAATGTTATGTGGAAATAAAATCAAGTCAGCTGACCACCTGAATGTACTGAATCACCAGTATGGAACACCTATGGAGTTGTTCTTCCCTGATGGGATGGCTGTAGTCGACTAACTAGATAAAAAGTCGCTCTGAATAAGGGTGTCTGCCATATGCCGTGATGTTAATGTAAACCTCAAACAGTATAGTTATCTTACCAAGTAGTAGTTTTTAGCTGTGTAAGTTTTATGTTGACATGAAAGGACCTTTTTTGTATAGACGATTTTTTTACTGGCTGGTTTAAATCTGTGTGCTAGGGATGGTTTGTAACTAGTCATATACTAGTTAGTTTCTAGAGCTTTTGATACTGCCATACCTTCCTAAAACTATTTTCATGAAGAGTTTCTAATACTGGTAACTTTTCTGCTTTAGAAGTGAATGAGGTCCGGGTACAAGTCGTCTCCTGCTCCTGGTGTTCACTTTCCTATACATCTCAAATTGACCTCCACAAACACACCAGAAGATGCCACTGTGAGGACCATGAGAGACTGCTACAGTCAGGAGAGTTAAAAGACAAGAACCATATCACCACCATGAGCTCCAGTATTCAGGAAACCGCATCTGTTACTCTCAACAGTAACACCTCTAAAAAGCAAGTGCAGAAAGAAGTCTATCCCTGCTCACAGTGTGGGAAGAGTTTTACCCAACGCTATAATCTCCACCTACACCAGCGCATTCACACAGGAGAAAAGCTGCATCCCTGCTTAGAGTGTGACAAAATATTTTTAAAGCGTCACGATCTTCAGCGACATCAACGCATTCACACAGGAGAAAAGCCGTATCAGTGCTCACAGTGCGGGAAGAGTTTTACAGAAAAGGGTAACCTCAAAGTACACCAGCGCATTCACACTGGAGAGAAGCTGTACAAGTGCTCAGAGTGTGGAAAGAGTTTTCTTCGACAGGGTAATCTCCAACTACACCAGCGCATTCACACAGGAGAAGACCTGTATGCCTGCTTAGAGTGTGACAAAAGTTTTTTAAAGAGCAACGATCTTCAGCGACATCAACGAATTCACGCGAGAGAAAAGGTCTATCAGTGCTCACAGTGTGGAAAGAGTTTTAATCGACCGTGGAGTCTTCAGTATCACCAACACATTCATTCGGAAGAGAAGCCTTATCATTGCTCACAGTGTGGAAAAAGATTTAAAGAAAAATGTCATCTAAAAGTACATCAGCGCATTCACAGTGGAGAGAAGCCGTATCAGTGTTCACACTGTGGGCAAAGTTTTAAACAACAAGGCCATCTCAGTACACACTTGGATATTCACACAGGTAACAAGCCGTATCAGTGCACACAGTGTGGAAAGACGTTTATAGCAAAAAGTAGACTAAAATTACATCAGCGTATTCACAGTGGAGAAAAGCCCTATCCTTGTGCAGAGTGTGGGAAGAGTTTTAAACAGCCATGTCATCTCAAAATACACTTGCGTATTCACACAGGAGAGAAGCCGTATCAGTGCTCACAGTGTGGGAAGATGTTTACAGTAAAAAGTAGTCTAAAAGCACATCAGCGCATTCACAGTGGAGAGAAGCCGTATCAGTGCTTAGAGTGTGGGAAGATGTTTACAGAAAACAGTAGTCTAAAGTTACATCAGCGCATTCACACTGGAGAAAAGCCGTATCATTGCACAGAGTGTATGAGGAGTTTTTATACACAAGGTGATCTCAGAAAACACTTGCATGTTCACACAGAAAACAAGCCGTATCACTGCTCACAGTGTGGGAAGATGTTTAAACATAAAGGTAGTCTAGCAGTACATCAGCGTATTCACAGTGGAGAAAAGCCGTATAATTGCACAGAGTGTAAAAAGAGTTTTAAACAGCCATCTTCTCTCAGAAAACACTTGCAGACTCACACAAAGCCATATAAGTGCTCACGGTGTGAGAAGAGGTTTAATCACAAGAGACGTCTTGTACAGCACCAAAATACATGCAAATGCAAATAAAAAACCAAGTGGGATTTGTCATCTGATCTTTCTCCAAATATAAAAGAAAGAAAACACAAGATTGAATGAACTGACCTTTATCAAGCACAATGATATGTGTGAGGTATTTTGATTAATGTATTTCCTGTACGTTTTTGCTGGAAATATTTTGTGTTTCTGTATCTAGGAAAGATTGTTTATTATGAGGAAAATTACAACCATTTAAATCTACATTGCTGCCAAGTAACAGACTTTTTTTTTTTCAACATATGAAACAAAGGCGTTTCACAGAACTGTGGCATTAACCATTGAGAAATTACAGCCATTTTTTTGTACAAACACAGAACATTTAGGGGGCTCATAAATAAAGGAACAAACTAGCGTAATTACAAATGGAAGGATTTCTTTTTAGTATTTGGATGAAAATCCTTTGCAGTCAGTGACTGCCTGAAGTCTGGAACCCATGCCATTGCCAAATGCTGAATTTCCTTTCACTCCATCATGAAAGACCTTTCCTGCAGCTGCCTTCAGCTGCTGCTTGTTTGAGTCTCTCTGCTTCTAGTTTGTTTTCAGTAAAAGCATGGGTTTAAAACAGGTCACTGATATGTCCAGTGAAGAATATCACATTGGGTAGCTTTTACTGTGTGTTTTGCACCATTCCCCCTATCCATCTGCAATACGAAGTGATGTCCTATCAGTTTTGCACCATTTGACTAAATCTGAGTAGAGATTAGACCTATATAAATCAGAATTTAATCTGACACTTTAATCATCAGTCATAAATAAATACCAGTGACCAGTTCCATTATCAGCCATACACGCCTAGCCACTTGGTCCATTACTTATGTGCACCCAAAATAGAATGGTGTTTGGAAATGTTTGTAATTCCGTAATGATTAGTACCACACTTTAGTCAACCTGTTGACTTAAAGATTCAAGAAGTACAGTGGAACCTTGGATTACGAGCATAATTCGTTCCGGAAGTGGGCTCGTATTCCAAAACACTCTTAAACCAAATCATCATTTCCCATAAGAAATAATGAAAACTCAAATTATTCGTTCCACAGCCCCCAAAAATAAATACATAAAAATAATTAATACAATCTATAAAATTAAAATAAAAAAATTAATCTGCATTTTACCTTTAAAAAAAAAGTACAAATAAATCCTGAGAGATAATTGTTTCCATTGGTGCGCACACGCGCCGTGTGGGTGTGTGTGTGGAATTAGCCCCTTCCCTCGCCTCGTTTTACACAGTAACACTCCTTGCAAAGCCGTGGGGGGAGGGAGGGAGGGGGAGGGGGGTAAGGTGAGAGAGTGACGCTCGGTGTCAAAATAAGAGTCGCATGTGTGAAGCATGATACTCGGCGCTCGTAAACTAATACTTGCTCGGTTTCCGAATAAAAAAATATTTAAAATCTTTGCGGAACACTCGTAAACCATGTTACTCGCAATCCGAGGTTCCACTGTATTGACTTTTGCTCATTTCACATAATGTATAGATGTGTACACAGGGAAAAGGCATAATATATATAGGTTCCAAAACTCACTAGATCCTAATCCAATTGAACATGGGATGTGCCAGACAAAGAAGTTCAAGCCACAGCACTCAAAATTTCCACCCCATAACCCACAACCCACAGCACTCAAAGGATTTTTCTGCCAAACATAACAGCGCATATATCTGTTTTTTTTTTATATTATGGTTGAAAATATTATATAATAGTATATTTGTCAGTATACTAGGTAAAATTGGATCAATTGATTGTAAAAATTCTAAAAATATTCTACAGAGACTGGTGCAAGATCATATGTTTATCAATTAGGTTGAGGTAAGAGGCAGATGTTTTGTCTTTGCTCATATTTGTCTCCTGTCTTAGCTTTGGGCATTATCTGTTTGTTCTAGAGTGTGTCCTCTTGAATTAACACTCGAGTATAAAAGCTTGAGTGTTCATTTTGTTGATTTAAACTATAGGATGCATATGTTGTGTTTATGCATGAAATAAACAATCTGTTTTATTATAACCTGGTGTTTGGTCTTCAGTCATCTTACATTTACAGTTCCACATGGCTTGTCACAAACTGAAAACAGGAATTCTTACACTTTCTTTCAACAATGGTTTCTTCTTGCCACTCTTATGGGACTCATGACTAATAGTTGGCCTGTGGAAAGATTCCCGCACCAGAACTGAGAATCTCTACAGCGTTTCAGTACTAGAGGCCTCGTTCTGCTTCTCTGATTAATGCTCTCCTTGCCTCGCGGGCCAGTTTAGGTGTATGAACATGCTGTTGTACAATGCTTTTTTCCATTGTTTTAGATGATGGATTGAACAGTACTCCATGAGATGTTCAAAGCTTGGTAGAGTTTTTAATACCTAACATTGCTTTAAATTATTCCACAACTTTATATCTGACCTGTCTGGTGTGTTCTTTGGGCATCGTGATGATATTTACACCGTTTTATCCAGAGCCACTTACAAAAGTGCTTTTAAGTTTACATTATTGAATAGATCCTTACATGGGTTACTAATTAAGTACCATCAGTCAAACACTGTTGAGAAAGTTTTTTTTTTCTTTTTCTGGTGGGTGGGGGATTAACAGAAAATATTTAAGAAACCCTTAAAGAATGCTAGTGACTGTGGACATCTAGAGAAAGTTAATTCTACCACCTAGGTGCCAAGACAAAAAATAGTATAGATGCATTTCTTCTTCTACCTCTGGGAGATGATAGGGCCAATCAAGTAGTGCTGGAGTATCGGAGAGAATGTGGTGTGGTGTGATTAGAGCTGAGAGGTAAGTGAGTACTGGGCCGTTTACAGTAGAAATGGGTGAATTATTATTCTTATTCTTATTTGTTGAAAAAAAAAAAAAAGAAATCAACATGAGCGAGTAAGATTGGCAATATCTGGGGAAAATGATCGTTGACCATCCAGAGTTACCCCAAGAATACAGGCAGTGACTGAAGTTGTGATCTGATTGTTGTCCAGGGAGATCATAAGATCCTGATTGAGATTAATCATCTGGGATTAACAGCAACTTATTTTCAGTTGATAAGATGCCATCAAGGATAGGAGGAGAACAGAAAATGACTAAATACTTGTGGAACAACAGTGGAGAGTCTGCCTGAACCAGATGTGCATCCCCTCCATGTCACCTCATGACTTACAGTGGGTATTCAGACCCCTTAAATTTTTCACTCTGTTGTATTGCAGCCATTTCCTAAAATCATTTAAGTTCTTTTTTTTACCTCATTAATATACACACAGCACCCTATATTGACAGAAAAACACAGAATTGTTGACATTTTTGCAGATTTATTAAAAATATCACATGGTCCTAAGTATTCAGACCCTTTGCTCTGACACTCATATATTTAACTCAGGTGTTGTCCATTTCTTCTGATTATCCTTGAGATGGTTCTACACCTTCATTTGAGTACAGCTGTGTTTGATTATACTGATTGGACTTGATTAGTCACACACCTGTCTATATAAGACTATACAGCTCACAGTGCATGTCAGCTGCACTTAAGTTTCCTAAGAGCACAGTGGCCTCCATAATCCTTAAATTGGAGACATTTGGGACAACCAAAACCCTTCCTAGAGCTGACCGTCTGGCCAAACTGAGCTATCGGGGGAGAAGAGCCCAAAGATCACTGTAGCTGAGCTCCAGAGATGCAGTCGGGAGATGGGAGAAAGTTGTAGAAAGTCAATCATCACTGCAGCCCTTCACCAGTCAGGGCTTTATGGCAGAGTGGCCAAATGGAAGCCTCTCCTCAGTACAAGACACATGAAAGCCCGCATTGACCACAAGATGGTGAGAAATAAGATTCTCTGGTCTGATTAACTTTTTGCCCTTAATTCTAAGCAGTATGTGTGGAGAAAACCAGGCACTGCTAATCACCAATATAGTCCAATATAGTCCAATATAGTCTCAACAGCGAAGCATGTTGGTGGCAGCATCATGCTGTGGAGTTGTTTTTCAGCTGCAGGGACAGGATAACTGGTTGTAATCAAGGGAAAGATGAATGCGGCCAAGTACAGAGATATCCTGGACGAAAACCTTCTCCAGTTTCCATGCTTAGGACCTCAGACTGAGCCGAAGGTTCACCTTCCAACAAGACAATGAGTGGCTTCACAACAACTTCACAACACTCCGTAACTGTTCTTGAATGGCCCAGTCAGAGCCCTGATTTTTGAGCATCTCTGGAGAGACCTGAAAATGGCTGTCCACCAACGTTTACCATCCAACCTGACAGAACTGGAAAGGATCTGCATGGAGGAATGGCAGAATCCATGAGTGAAAAACTTGTTGCATCTTTCACAAAAAGACTCATAGCTGTATTAGATCAAAAGAGTGCTTCTACTGAATACTGAGCAAAGGGTCTGAATCCTGTGATCTTTCAGTTTTTCTATTTAATAAATCTGCAAAAATGTTAACAATTCTGTGTTTATCTGTCAATATGGGGTGCTGTGTGTACATTAATGAGGGGAAAAATTAACTTAAATGATTTTAGCAAATGGTTGCAATATAAAGAGTGACAAATTTAAGGGGGTCTGAATGCTTTCCGTACCCACTGTATATTCTAGGTAGGAAGCAAACCATTGCCATGCTGTTCGACGGATTCTAAGGCTTGTTAAGATGTACAAAAGAATCTCATGGCTTACCATGTCAAATGAAGTTGTGGGATCTGGGAGGATGAGGACAGATGATAGTTTCGCTGATCTAGCATCATGGAGCATCATAAAGGCTTTTCTAGTTGTTGGTTGAGACATTCCATATGTCCATTAGACTGTGTGATAATCTACGGAAAGAAACTCCAAGCAACTAACAATCTTTTTTAAAAAACACAAAGAAAAATTGAGGACTCCTTTTAGAAACGATGTTCATACATAGACCATGAATTCTATATTTAATTCAATTCAATTTTATTTGTATAAACAGTTGTTTAAACAGTTTTAACAGTTGTCATTGTCGCAAAGCAGCTTTACAATTTACAAGCTTTACAAGCTTTAAGATTTATTCAAGTTTGTATGGAATGTGTATGAATCAAAATGGTCAGATAGTCCCTGATGAGAAAGCCGAGGGCGACAGTGGCAAGGAAAAACCCCCTGACATGGCATTAGGAAGAAACCTTGAGAGGAACCGGACTCAACAGGGAACCCATCCTTATCTGGGTGAAACAGAAAGCAGGACTTGATCTGCATTCATACTGTGTGTTAGGTGGCAGGCAGGTCAGTATAACAGTTGATGTTAATTGGTGTTAATATGGAGTCCAGGTAGTTATTGGAGGCTCAGGTAGACTTGTGGGAAATTCCAGTCTTGAACTATTGAGTGACTTCAGTCAAGACATGTTCTCAGAGAAACAGCTGTCAACATCAGTTGAGGCCAGAACTGTCTTCATCGCAGAGTGAAACCATCCCCAGACACCAGATGCATCCCAAAGAGACACACAGGGCAGAAGTGGGGCACCAGGATGAGTCAGACAGCTCCAATTTTGTATAGATAAATAATTACAAATTCTGCAGAGGAATAAAGTGTGCCATTTTGGAGTCCATGTCAACAACAGTTATGACTACAATATATATTTTAATAGAGTAAGACCTGTGTCTTATGATGAACACAAATTGGTGAGCAAAGACAAGTGGCTCCACTGAGATGCCTGGGGCCACAGGTTAATTTTGTTTTCTGCAAAGACAAATAATGAGTTCACACAAGACAGTGGACAGACCCTGACTCATTTTCTTCTCTACAAATAGAGATACTTTTAATATCTTTATAGATATCATCTGTCTTCTAAATCAACAAAGAATTCTTGCCTTCCTCCTTGGCTATCAGATGTAGTGCACAGTAATCAAAGATAATTAAGATAATTAAGGACCACAGAGAGAACATAGGAAATGCCACAACTTGATTCAGATCTTTTGTCTTACCATGTTCTGTTTTCTCAAATTGAGGAATTATCCCAATTAGGGATATGAATTAGGGTGGTGTGGGAGAAGTTGGGATGGTTGAAAACAAGACCTGCAGCTGCATTCTGGATCTAGGGAGATCTATGGAGATCACAAGGTCTTCAC